>JALLPE010000903.1:0-14037 GCA_036940025.1 Conticribra weissflogii | reverse complement strand
TTATGTAGCAATATGTATTTATTCCTACACAACACCATTTGACCATTGGAGAGGCACACCTGCAAAGATTGTTTTTGTTCTTTTCAAGTGTACTTTGTTCATTTTAATGATTTTGTACTTATTCCATTGTTTTCATAACAATATGTACTTATTTGCACAGGATGAAATTTTACCATTCAGCTGGAATTTTAAAAATCATTCTAGGTGTCATTTGTTTATTGTTAAGATTGGTTCTGCTTTGTTAGGGTTTGATAATTCTTCATAGCATTTTTCACATATAGTAGATCAACAGTATCTTTTACTTCCACAGCTAATAATGAAAATTATTAGTAATTCATTTACTGTTTAATTGAAAAGTCATAATGAACTGAATCACAAATAAAAATTGAACAGTTACAAATGAATAAAAATAGTATCACTTTTTCAAGGCATTATCTTCATTTTCAATCTCTTTCAGTAAGTTTCCAATCAGGCTTTTATTTTGTTTTGCAGTTGTTTCAGTGGGCGGTTTCCAATTGTGACAAGGAATGCAATGACTCTTGTAAGCACACCTTGCAAGACCATAGTAATCTACATTTTTGAAGTTCCTCCAACAGGATACTCCATTCCATGCCTTATTTGAAAGAACACAACAACACTCCATGCAAATCATACACTTCCATTTTGTCTTTTTCTCACACATGTTGCATTGTGCTGTATTTGTTTGCAGCTCCATTTTATAACATTTTTCCACAACAATGCAAATGACCCATCTTTCTGGTTACAAAGACTCAATAACTTTCTGCATCCCATTGTCATTTCCTTTTGAAGTAACTCAGTTGTCAATCCCTGTCCAAGATCAGTTTTCAGTGAAATCAACTCCACTTTTGCTTCCTTCAAAGACTCAGGGTGTTTTTGCTTGGTACAACACTCCTTTTGATGCATCCCCTTTGTATTGTTGGTTTGTTGAACAGTATTGAAGCATTTGCTCTGACAACTTGATCCAAAAGTCTTGGAAGCCCAGCTGATCCTTCTGTGGAACACCCCATTCAGGATCAAGACCACCATCACAAATGGCTAAACAGTGCCACATTGGGGAGTGCCAATACTTCCACAGTAGTAAAAAATGCTGCAAAACTTTATCAATTTGTCTGCTTCATCAACAAACAAATACATTGATAAATATAGCTGCATGGCTTCATTGTACTCAATAGCCCATACCTGCTTATCATTTCCTTCTCCTAGTTCCTTTTTGAGGGAAGTGAATTCATAGAAGTGAGATTTGTAGTACCAATTGATTAAAAAGAAGTAATCACTTTTGTGTAGGTGTTGGTTGTCTGTGTACAAGATGCTTGCTTCACAGCAACAATGGTTGCTTGAATCTTGCTATTTTCAGCTGGCTATTGCTTGTATCAGTTTGGTGATGTCTGCTGCCAAGTGGTACAGTTGTCCCCAAATCCATATTCACCAAGGTAGTATGTGATGGTATTGTCTGAGAAGTGATTATCTACAGTGATATGAGCTTTTTTGTTGTATTTTTCCTCATAAGTCAGAAAACCTGTGTCACACCTTGATCCAACCTCATGGTTCATGCTCTGTTGGGATTTCCATGTGTGGGATTGGCATTTAGTGTAAGGCTAGTGTTCCAGTATGCCAACTAAGTCCTTCAGTTAGCCATTACAGGATCTCTGTTAGGAGATTGGAACTGCCCCAAGAAGCTCAGTGCTCCCAGGGAGGTGTGGTGGGTAAAACAAAATGTAACTAGAGCCCTTAGGCAAAACCCTGGACACGATTGAGGATCAGAATTTATGAGCTCAATTGATGGTGTGAATCCTGGATCCCACTAAACTCAAGTCGCTACATGATACATAAGGCAGGGGGTTTATGTGCCATGTGATACAAAGCATGGTCTGTCTGCTGTATCTGCTGTACTCATTCGATGCCCATGTCATCTGTCCCTCATCTGCCTACAAATTACAATACTGTGAAAATGCTGTCAGGTATTGGGCCAGCCCTCCATGAATAAAGAGCAGTAAAAACATTATTTTGGCTTACAAGATGGCAATTTTTGGACCACTTTCTCTGGAAGACAATGGAATGACAATGGTTTTATAGACTTAACTTTTAGTTATTTGCACATAAATGGTTGTGCAAAAATATCACCATAAACAATGGTGATGGTTGACTATCACCAATAATAGCAGTGATAGTTAACTATCTCAATCATTATATGAGTGACGGTATTATTGTGGTTGTATAAACTATCACACATTGTGATAGTTTGCTATCACCATTATTTTTTCATGAATAGGTAATAGAAATCTCTATTGCTGCCAAAATAATGCCACTAATCCACTAACTTCCCAGGCAACATTTTTTGACTCAAGAAAATTCAAAGACAGACAGTGAACATAATGGAGACTCCAATTAATTTTAGATCAATTGGAAAATGTACCCATCACCAAACAAACAACATCAGCTTTGTCTCAAGAAATATCTAAGGCAGAAAAATGTGTCATAAGGAGCCATAGGACTAATGGGATGCAGAATTAGACAATCCATTACTGTTGGCAAATTATCAGGTGCCATGATTGCAAAATATTTGTCTAAGAATCTGACTAAGTTGTTCTTGTTGTTTGTTTTACCCACCCATCTCCCTGGGAGCATGAGCTCTGGGGATGATCATCAATATCAATAAGATTTTTAACCTTTTACTCAAGGTCTTGGTTGCCAAAATTTGTTCATATTGTTAATGCAGCAACCCAGCCATACGAGAGATCAAGGAGTGATGTGGGCTTTCTGATGTATGATGGAAATGAGTGAACATGTTCAATAACAAAGAAGGACAACATATGAAAAAAATTGCTGATATAATTGCAACATCATTCAAAGAAAAACTTAAATTCTTATTAGACAAAGGGATTTTTAAATCATTGTGGTTGTGATTATTGATGGTGTGTGTGATGTGTTGGTGATGATAAGATTATATATACATAGGATCAGAAGCATCAAGAAATATTTTTAGTATACATTTCAAAAAGAAATAATTACCAACACCAATTAATCCTCATGATCATTTACTCTGTTTTAGGCAACCAAGCAGAGAATAATTAATTGCATTATCATCATGAGTCCAATAAAATGAGGTTGAAATCATTCATTTCAAAAAACAAAGAAATGAGACATAGCATTTTTTGGTTTTGTGGCCTTTGGGTCCTGCAGATAAATGATATATTACATTGATCAATCCCTGTTCTTGTTAACTATTAATGAGACCATTGGAGTATTCAAAACACTTTCTACCTCAGCCTCACAAAGCTTTACAAAAATTTGATTTGTAACTCATAGCATTTTTTAATTCAAATGACTGGATTTTTACTTTGAATTGAACTTTGGATTGAATTTGTAGAGGTTTAGTATTATGTCTTCATGTAAAAGGTTTTGAACAGATATCAGTTGCATTATTCAATTGAAAAAAATGGCACCATATTGTGTTTGATTAGGGATAGCTCCAGTGGAAAGATTGAAACAAATGAGAAACAAAAAGGCATTGCCAATATTGAAGCCAAAAAGTATGGGCAAGTTGCCATCAAGGCCATGGCCTTCATATCTCTGGATATCAACCAAAATCCTAGAAAAAATGAACTAAAGAAAAAAACAATTACTGAGATTAAACTAGAATCTGAAGCAAAAGTGGATGTTGTTTAATCGTATCAATTTAGCAGTGTGATTTATGATAATTTATTGAAATTAAATCAGGAATCACTTCATTACAAAATATCAAGATTTTTCTCATGCTTAATTAAAGTAAAAGTTCATGTGATGATAAATCAAATAAAAACAAAAGCAAATTGCCACATTGAAATGATTTGTGCCAGCTTTGTGTCAAGTGTCAATCATGTCATGACAACTATTAGCTCTAATATTTTATTTCATCATTGTCTGTGCAAAGCAGACTCCAGGATGAATTCCCCTTTATTGATTCTGTGAAATAAAATACTTCTACCATCATATTTGCTCATTTTTAAAGCCTATATTTCTTTGAAAATTACTGCATACTGTCATAACCATGGAAAAGATAAAGGATATAAATTCCATGGTAATTTGACATTGTTCATATCTTATAGAACAGCTCTAGTTTAATATACAAATATTACACCCTGTGAATCTCAATTTCTATGCATCTCTTCTATGTTTCATGTAATACAACTGACCGCATGAAATCATCTGTAAAATTTTGCTGTGACTAGTGCCAATCAGATCGTTGTTTGAAAAACAAATAAGATTAAATTGAATGAAAGTTGTGTTTATAAGATTTTTTATCACCTTATAATCATAATGTTGTTATTACCAAGACCAGAGGGTGTGTAAACAATTCAAAATGTTTTTCAAGAATGTTTAATTTTGCTAATATTTATCAATTTACACTACATTGAATTTTTCAAGGAGATCTAGTTGTTTAAGTTGAGGGGACTAAAAGATAGTTAGAAACAATATTTGTTGATTTGATTTGGTGTGATTCTTCAAAAATATTTTCATTTAAGTTTTTTAAATGTGTCCTTTTGTTTTTGACATGATAATTTTTGCAATGCACTTCATTTGTGATGTGAATCATTATTTTAAAGTTCATTTCTTGATTGGGTGTTGAATACTTTCTCATATTCATAGATGTATGTTAAAATAGGAGTTAGCTGTCATATCAAGAATTATGGATTATTTGAATCAAAACAATTTTTCATGATTGAATAAACGAAAATTAAAATACAGTTTGATAAGTCGCAAAAATTGGTAGCTATAAATCAATGTTAAAACAGGGGTTTAAGAACCAGCAAATGTTCTGATTTCATCCTTAGTTGCCATTAGTGGAGGAAAATTACAAATTACTATTCCTATATATATTTTAATGAAAACCTTGCTTGTTTTTTAACGTCTGTCATTGTTGCTCCAAACTGTTTAGAAGTAACAATATAAGATGCAATTGGTGCCAATAAATTAAAACAAGTAAACATTCAATTATAGTGAATTGGAGCCATTTTTCTGGTGACATCAAGAACATATGGAAAGAAGTGTTGTGAAGATTTAGATTTAAAAAATATGACATATTAGCAACATTATATTATTGATTAGAATTTTTGGCTACAGCAATATTTCCCAAGTTGTGCACAAATGCACATGTAGATCATGCATTTTCGTTTCAAAATCAGTTACCTAACAAAATGTCTTCAAACCCAGCCACAAATGATTATCATATTGTCATTGCAGTTTTTTCTTGACATCAAGAGTGATCCAGGAGCACTAAAGTACAAAAAATATTTATGTAAGCTTGATAATTACTTGAACAGAAAGAACCAAATCAACTACAACAATAAATAAGACACAAAGAAAGAATTTATGTTTTACTTTTGTGTAAGCGCCAACTTCACTACCCAAGCACCAATATTATGGTGCCTAAATTTTACCCGCATTCCTTCTGACAGCCAGATTACCAAAGCCCAGGGGTGGCAAAAAACTGTTATATCTACTGAAATTTTTTGTATTTTTTGTTGTGAAAAATTCAATATTTCGAGGTAGTTTGACTCTTCAAGATGTCAAATACAACTGACAACAGAATAGCAAAATATAACCTTCACTCTTGCATCTTTGGGCATTCCCAAAATGATGATTGTTGCTTTTTTACTTCACCTTCTGATTTTTCTGTAATCTCATCCAGCTCCTTAACACTCTTGATCTTTGATACAACACTTCTGTACATCGTTCTCACAAGCCTTTGTTGGGATCAAAATGAGTGGACTAATGTTCTGCTATGAATCACCACAAGACCAATAGGATCCATAGTTGGAATCATATACCCTTCTGGAAGTCTCTTTGTCACACCACCAAAGTTAAAATGAAGATTGATGATGGTGGTCTCATTGTGTCAATAAAAATTTTGTTGCCTTATTTTTGAGAGAAGTTTATGCTTGAATTTAAGACACAATGGTATTCTTTGCTGAAGTGCTTATAAAATTCAGTTTGGGAATAATCCCATTGTATGTTTTATTTATCATTTTTCAATATCATCAATTTTCTCAACAATTGTCTTCATATTAAATAATATCCTCTAATACTCCTCTCATCCAACTCCCTCTTGAATTTGGCAGTCATTGATAACTTTATCTGATGAAACATATTCTTGATTCCCTGAATTTCAAAAAAGAGTTATAAATGTAATAAGAATACCTAAAGTAAAATTGTTTGGAAAAAGGCAAGACCAATTTTTGCTACATCAACTTAAAATTTTGCAATACAAATTTATTGTGAATGCTGGTGTGTTTTCTGTAGAGTTCCAAGGGAATCAATCAATTGCCAATGCTTGAATTTCTCTTGGAATAAAAGTAAAGTATAGTATACTGGTTAAATTGTTCTTTGGATACATCACTTGCTTGAGAAATCCTTAGTGAAAGCAAAATAATGCAAAACAATAGTGTAAAATGCAAAAAGTCATTGAATTAGTCCCAATTGAGATTATCCATGACATTTGCAGTTCCCTATTCTTAACCAAGTTCTTTTGAATCTAAATAATTAGCAAATTAGCAAAGGAACAAATCACTATTGCAATTCAATCTATCATCATCTTGACCTAAGTATTTTTTCCTTGCCTTTTCATAGTGAAGTTATTGCTACTCCACTGTTTCCATACTCCATATTGCATGTAAGCAAATTGAAACAATAGGAGTTGAAACAGTTTCCCCATATAAAACAAAGCTTGAAGAGCCTTCCTTGCAAAATGGGAGCCTCAGTCACCATCTTTGATTCCAAGACACTGAAATTCTACCCTGATATCAATGATAAATTCTTGAAGCACATCACAAAATATCATACTGGTTGCATCTGGGAAATGGCTGGATGTAACCAATACATGAAACAATGCCCAAGCCTTGATTATTTGGATTGATAAACTCACTCCCAACAGTTGGTCCCAATCTGAAATATCATTAGGGAAAGGAGTCAAAATGCCTGGATTAGAAAACAAGTAATTTGTGAGTGCAAGAATTGGGCAGCTTATAGGATTTTGAAGTGTCACATACACATGCCACAATGAATTGGCATTCATCCCCATTCAATCAGTTTTGACTTAGGGAAAGTAAAGCCAGGTAAATCATCAGTCCACAAAAACATTTCTATGTGCTAGTAATTGACATTTTCAGACTATGGCATCGAATTCCTTTCAAGTATTAGCACAAAAAAGCAAGGTGAAAACTATATTTGTAACCATCACTTTCAATGGATGAAGGTAATATGAACTTGTAAACCTTCCATACCATCCTCTTCTTTTCCTTACTGGACTATCACTGTACTGTACTTTGTCTTGTTGAATCTTGTGACATTGAAGGCAACAGTTCTAGCTTAAAAAAGACAAAATATGTCATAAGAAAAATTGCAAACACACATCTATTCTCATGGCACATATTAAATCATTGTTTTGTTCAATGAAATATTCAGAACAAGTGTATTTTGTGTGCTGAAACGTATGCATCAATGCACTTTGGTACCCAGTATATGCTTGTACAGATAAATCTCTGTCTGTCTTGTTTTTTTGTTATAAGATAAGGTGTAAACAATTTCAATGTAACATAATCAAGAATATCTGGATAGTTGTCTTTGTGGGGATCCATCAAGAGATTCATTTTTTTGTCAAGGGTCTCTGCTCTTTCACAGACAGAAAATTCACAAAAAACAATACCACATCTCCAATTCACTCAAACAAGCTCTGGCAGCAAATAAGATACCATTAATTTAATCAAAGATAATTGTGCTTCATCACATCACAAACAGACTTTCTTGCATTTTTGACTTGCTTCCAACTGTCAACTGATCATCAACCAAAACCAAGCCTGTGTTGTTGACCTTGTTGTGAATTTCCATCTGACCATCAAGAGTTCCTCCATCATTGGTATCATATAAGTATATATTGCCTACTTTATTGGCAACTCCCCCTACACAGTTATTCCCCCCCCTACTCACCTTGATGGGGTCTTCCCTTCACCCCTCCTCCTTGTTCTCCTCCCCCCTTCCCTTCACTGCACCCCAGCCCTGACTACCTCTTCCCCCTTCACCTCTCCCACATTGCAATTGGGCTTGGGGTTGACAGCAGTTGTGTTGGGTTGTCTGCATGGCCCAAAGCTGCTGCAAACACACCCTCCATTTCATTGATACAGTTGAATTTTTGAAATGGTTATTGGGAAGGAATGAGAAGCAGGAAGAGGGCCATGGTGATCCCATCACTAAAATGCAGCAGTTGTCATTACAATGTGTGAAGTAATGGTGGTATCCATTTTTCATTGTCCTAGCAGACTGCAGTTGCAAAAGCTGCATCACCCAATTGTTGATCTGCTGTGGAAAAGGTTGCTGAGGGAATGTTGCACAGAGCAATGAGGGTAGAAACCATTGGCTTGGATGATCCTTGAAGTTGTAGCACCATGGTGTTGTGATGACAGCATCTACATGGGTGATAATAGATACTTGTGTTACTATTCTTTTATTAGAGATCTTGTGGCAACATGAACCAGAGGTTTTTGATGGAATGGAGTTTTTTGCAATGTTGCTTAATAATTTATACTATACAAAAATGAAATGAAGATTAAAAAGTTTTTCTTGAAAACAATTCAACTTATGAATGAATTGAAATCTGATTTGGTGCTCTCATTCTCAGGAAAAAGAAAAAAATGCTTATAATGTTGTATGATTTTTTTCTACACATGACACAATATATTCAGATTGTGTGGCAACACACTCTCAACCAAGTGTACGTTCATCGTTCTGAAGATAGAAAGTGGGTAAAAATGAATAATATATATCTGCAAGAATCTTACAACCGATTGGATGTTGATACCATTACTAAGACTAATATTCAACGTATCACATGAATCGTTAGTACATGACAAGAGAGCACAGATTTAAGCACCTGAGAATTTGTCTGTAATTTAAGATTCAAATAGAGCGGTGTAATAAAAATTTATCACAGTTCTGAGGAAATATTGAATTTAATTAGAATGAACTAGTTAAACCAATTATCCGGCTCCAGAAGTGTCCATGATTGTTTGAATTACATTTGATGACAATCTTCTGCAAATTCAACTAACATCCTAAATAAATCAAGCAAAATTGATTTTAACAGCAGCAATCATGTCCTAACAAGTTAATTTAATGTGAAAGCAGAAAGAAATTTGAATTCAAAATCAAAAGGTTTTTGGACATGAATAGCAATCAGGAACAAGATGAGCAATGAAAACATAGGTTTCTAACAAAATGGTGGCAACTTGGGTGGCTTACCCAACAGAGCATCTACTTGCAGATGAAGGATGAACACAACATGGCAGGGAAACAGCAAAACAAATTTTCAAACAGATGCATTTAGCTATGAGTGTTGCCGGTTACAGGCAACTAAGGGGAGACATCAAAAGCCAAGGCTCAAATTGATTCATTCCTGAACTAGTATTTATAGGAAGGCCAGTATTCACACAGAGTAGTAAATGTTATGGCAGTGGCCTGCCACTACCAACTGTGTCACAGGTGTTTGGATGAACAGACACCCAGGTGGCAGCCCTAATCTTCAATGACAAGAATTCAATGTCTAGTAACACAGGAAATCCATAAGGAATACCTACACCAACTTATTTTGATTTCCCACCTTCTGGGATTGGAGCAGGTATGACGAGTTGGCATAGTACAGTGATGTACTCAGCTGATGTCATCAAGTCATCAATTTATAAACTGAATAAGGATAACTTAGGATTGTACATAGTTTGGAACAGAAAATTCACTGCAAACCTTGTTTTAAATGCATTATCATTGGTTGTAGATGCAAACTATTTGTTGCACGCACTCCCACAAAGCCACTCTGACACAATGTAATTTCCACAGAACCCCTATGTGACAATACTTGTACATGAGAATGACCAGGTAATGGCATTTTTCAATGAGGCAATATTGGAAAAAAACACACAATAGTACTGGTACTTAAAGAGGCAAAAGTAGAAGAACAAAAGGAAGTAGGTCTAGCATTCATTTGCCAAAGGGCAATCCAAAACAGATACTTATTTTACAGCAGCTCAAGAGAAACTAAGTTGAAGGTGTACTAGCCAATGGAGCAATCTCAGTCAAGTTACAAAATGATGAATAGCAAATAAAGGCCAAGTTCCCAAGCGGGATTAGCGCGCCCATATTTCAATATTATTAGAGCAGCAATGAATAAACTAGTACTTGAATACCAAAAGCAATTATTAATCCTCTTGAAGTGCAAAATTTACAGAATAAACTTAAGCCTTGAGCTTCTCATGATGGAATCAAGGTGCATGTATAAGATGTCTGGCTGAGTTAGGGACACTCATGCAGAACACAAGAAAACAACTGAAGTAGTAGTGGCTGTGGCTACAATCAGTACTAGTGCAGACTGAAATGCTTCAAGTGCAGTCAGACAGGACATCTTTAGAAGGACTATCTGAAGTAAGGCAAAAAACCAATACTAATGCAAAGGGAAAGGAGTGTCCACTATGCCAGTATAAATGACACAAGAATTCCACCTGCTTTGAGCTAATGGAGAATGAATCAAAGCAACCTGAGTGATGTAAGCCCGGACAAAATTGAGAAGTTACCTGAGGAAGCAGGTACAGGGAAGACCAAGGTCCAAGCAGCAATATTTGCAATTGACAACAATGAAAATGATGCAATCAAATTTACCTGCACATTAGCCCTATTCCCAAGCACACATGTCTAAATGTCTCACTCACAAGTGTGAGTCAGAAGTCAGAAGCTGTTGAAGCATCTGGATATCTGAACTGGTGACATCTGTGCTACACAACATTCCATCTGCAAAGGTAGATGCAACAAATGGGTGTATTACATCAAAACTAAAGTCCAGATAGGCAATGCAACTATCAAATCAACCCTAATGGATTTCAAGTGGACTTACACAGAATCAATGGGTCACAGTATGGAGAAAACAAAGACTTTATGTGGGTCACTACCAAAAGGTGTGACTCAAACTGTGCTGCAAACCATGAAAATAGAAAGATATCTGGAAGACATTAGAGTAGCAATTTTTTGGTCTGTCTTCACATAGGAATTCAGTAGAAAATATCGCTAATCCATTGACTTCCTGGTTCACAAGTAGTCCTAAACAATGCACCAATTATGGCAAAAAGCTCAGTGCAGAAGTTGTTATTTTATCAGTATCAGAAGCAAAACTATATGCAGCTACATCATGTGCACAAGATATGATCTTTGTGTACCAAATGATGCAAACCATGCAACTGAAAGTGAAATTACCATAATTCTTGACTGAAACAAAAAATGTATAATTGATTTATCTTGCAACTGGAGCTTAGGAGGATGGATTTGACACATAGGTGTTTGTATGTACATGCTACAAGATCTTAACAAAGAAAAGATTATCTAAATGGAATTGTTGAAACGTGAGGACAATGACAAACATTTCTAAATTCCTTTACAAATGTCAGAGTGAGGAAGGGTATTACATGGCAAAAGAGTACGGTTTGAAATACCCCTACAATTGATCTGTAATTTAAATTTCTTATGGAATACTCTAATAAAATGATGTCACAATTCTGAGGAAATAATACCGAATCAAATTAAGAATTAACTTGTCAATCCAATTATCGTGATCCAGGAGTGTCTAATGATCGTACCAATAAGGACAGCGACAAAAGCAAAAGGAAGGGCTATCACAATAAGTGAAAGAAAAGTATTGTGATATCCATTCACATCCTACTATGGTGCTATTTTACGGTGTATCGATGAAAATTGAAAATGGATACGGTACTGTTACTTAATATCTTTGACTTAAATAGTAATGCTGAACCACCTGAATGAGTCATGTCGTGGCACGGGGCAAGGTAGTAAGTTTCAAACTTGATTCACAGACACAATCGAGGCCACATGCCTCCGTCATTCTCTAGGGGGGAGGCGTCGATGCGACCATGAGAACGGACGCTTTTCATACATCATATGTGGGGCTCCTTCCATCCATTTCTTGTCCCCAGATTCAAAGACAGATTTCGTAGTCAATTCATCTGTCAATCCATCTGACGGGCTCCGATAGTCAATGATAGCAACCACCTCGGGACGGGCTCCAGAATTTCGAGTTCGTCACGAAGTTCCTCGAGAATCAACCCCCGCTTGGATCTACTCCCATGAATCCTTCCAAATAACATCCTCTCCCAACCTTCTCTCACCCGCAAACAAAAACTCAAAAATTCTCTCTTCCTCTAAAAGAGAATACCCTGTCCCCCAATCAAAACCAGAAGAGCTACCCCCACGGAGATATACAAGAGAACATTCGTCTGACTCTGATTCGAATCCAAACCGGTGCTGGCCTCCCTCATCAACCTCTCCTTCATGGCGTTCGAGACATTGTCCCGCGGGGCCTCCAACATCGGTTCGTCGTCGTAGACGGTCCCGTCGGAATTTTTGAGGGAGGCGGTGAGTTCTTCGACGGAGACTCCCGCGGCGGCGGCGGCTTCTTTGCGGAGTTTGGCGGCCTGTTCGCGGAGTTTGGTCGCTTCGGATTCGGCGCTGTCGTCGGAGGACATTTTTTGGAAGGTCGAGGAGGAGTGGCCGTAGGATGGTTTGCGGGTGGTGGAGGGGACGATGCGCTTCATGGGGGTGTAGGTGGTGCGTTGGGTGGTGGGGGTGAAGGCGGCGGTGGTGGCCAAGAGGGCTAGGAGGAGGAGGATGGTGTTGCGAGTGTTGGGGGCGGTCATGGTGCTTCGTGTACTTTTGTTTATATTGCGTTAATAGTTGGTACGATACTATTGCTCTAAGTACTTTTTTGTGAATCATGACAAGAGACACGTTTTTGGAGACGTTGTTGACGCACGTCAGTCATCAAAGATTCATCAAATAATTTTACCGTGTAATGTATTATTTTGTTCTCTTTCACTTCTATTAGAGTATCTCTAGCAAGATCTTCTACCTAGAAGATACGATACTACTTATTCTCTTGAAAAAAAAGGTTTACGTCTCAAAAATAATAATAGATATATGAACCATGTCATCCACAGCAAGCTACACGACATGGCAAATTCCCAAAACAGTTCTCTCCAACAAAATCCACTGGCCCCTCCAAAAAATCCCCGGCCACAAACCTGGAACGTGGTCCGGCAAAGACGATCAACTCTGGCGATGCCGCAAAACTAAGAAATTCGAAGCATCACTTCTCTCCAGTCTCCCTCTCAATTCCACCTTCGTCGACGCCGGGGCGCATTTTGGGGATACCGTCGTCACCATGGCGCTATATGCGAGGGATACGTTGAAGAGGGGAGATTTGAAATTCGTCGCATTCGAGCCGAATAAGACGAAGGTGGAGTTTATCGAGGGATGCGTGAGGGATAATGGGTTGGAGGGAGTGGTGAAGGTCGTTCGGTGTGTTCTGGGAGACGAGACGATTTTTGGAGGGGCTAAGGTCAGAAAAGAGAAGGCAGAGAAATTTTGCGACTTCGATGGAAGGACTTCTTACGAGATTGTGGAAAAGGGTTCATGCTGCGTGGATGTGGTTAGAGAAAGTGAGACTTCAACGCAGCAAAATTCAGACACGGATGATGAAATACCTCCGATGAATCAGTTGGGACGATTTTCAAACGACCATGAATTGGACGATGGAGAATCTTGCAGTGGCAGTTCGTCATCTACCTCCTCATCGTCGACACTGCGCGATATATCGTACGACATTCGACGCCTTGACGATTTTTATGAAGAAATCCATCCTTTGGGATTTTTACACCTAGATGTGGAGGGTTGGGAAGCGAAAGTTCTAGCTGGTGCAGCTTCTTTGCTATCTGGCAATCGCCCCCATCGGTCAAAGCGCGATTGTGAAAACGACAAATACATGCCCAATAAAAGCGATGATAGAAGCGAAATGAATACAGCAGCGACGGAGCCTCTTGGAACATGCTACATTCTTGCAGAAACATTCTCGGCCAAAGAAGCAAGAAGAAGAGGACCTGGTTTTTCGTTGACCCATGAAAGGGATATCTTGGCAGTGATGGCGAAATATCTTGC
>JALLPE010000901.1:0-13971 GCA_036940025.1 Conticribra weissflogii | reverse complement strand
TATTGAACCCTAACAAAAAAGAACCAATCTTTACAATAATTAAATGACACTTACATACAAAAGATTCCCATCAAATGGAAAAATTTGGTCCTGTAGGAATAAATACATATCTGCAAAAGCAATGGACTAAGTACAATATTGTAAAAATGAAGAATGTACATTTGAACAAAAAAAACAATCTTTGTGGGTGTGCCTCCACAATAGAAAAATGGTGTAGTGTAGGAATAAATAAATATTGCCACATAAACATTAGAATAAAGACAAAGTACAAAATTGTAAAAAAGAATAAAATACACCTGAAGGAGAAAAAACAATCTTTATAGGTGTGCATCTGTGGCCCAAACCAAACAATAGAAATTATCCTCTAGTCTGTGGACATAAAAAAGTTGAGTAGCAAGTCCAGAATTGATGTTTAAATTATATAATAAATAGCCTTTTGTTGATGGTCTTTTTGAATGTTCTCAAATTTGTCTAAATTTGTATGAAAAAGGGGAGTATTGGCAATTGTCAATTCATCCAAGATTGGAACATGTTATTCTACATGCCTATGCTTCCAGAATCAAACCATGACTTGGTAGAACGTTCCAGGATTGTTCCATATCGTCTTAGAAAATTCAAGTATTGATACATTTGAAATACTAGGTCTCATGTTGGAATCAAAGATTGTATGATCCAAAGACCCTGATTGAAGATCCTTACACATACTTCATGTCCCCTCATCTATTTTTTATATCCTTTCACCCTTGCCACCTGTTAAAGCACAATTTATTTCTCAGATAGTCAAAATAGCTCATAAAATCCAAAACTGTTCTTTTTATTATATCTATTTTCTCATTTCACATGTTATTAGCTTTTGAGCTATTTTTACCATATCATATTCAGAGAATTACAAGACAATCAAATAATTGAGCATAAATGTAAAATAAACTCAATGTATAAGTTCAGTGGAATTTACTTTAATTGTTAATATATTTCTGACTTACAAGTATATTATTTTTTCTGTTAGTCAGGTGATTCTCTCTCTGGAAAATCTCATAAGCATTTGAATTTTTGGTTTATGTCCTCAATTTAAAAATGACACATTGAAACAATTCTTGAATTATAACAATTTTGATTATTGGAAATTCAAGATCTAACTCAAGCTCATACTCAATATCAAACACATCCCAACAATGAGTTATATCAACTGAGGTTACATTCAACTCAAGTGATGATAGTTATCAAGTAGCTTTATATCTTATCATTGTGATTCTAATCAAGCCTCAAATGTTTACCACCAAATGAATGATGATCAAAATTGTTGTCCTTTATCTCACAATGGTGCTATTATTCAATGCCTCAAATGCAATTTCAATCAGGCTACCTTATAAAACTGCCACAAATAGAGACTGTTCCAAATATGTTTCAATCATCCCAAATGAATTCATCTCAGGCTCATCACATACATCAAAAGAATCTTCAATCACCACACCTATGGATCATTGTACCCATTGCAGGTTCCAAAATTCATTTACAAAAACTCAAAAACCCAACCATGAAAATATTTGTTGGTAGAAAAAC
The DNA here is from genome assembly GCA_036940025.1 of Conticribra weissflogii. NCBI lineage: Eukaryota > Bacillariophyta > Thalassiosirophyceae > Thalassiosirales > Thalassiosiraceae > Conticribra > Conticribra weissflogii. The sequence goes on along the minus strand of JALLPE010000901.1, from coordinate 12,411 downwards.
CTCTGTTGACAATGCTCACACTGCTGTACCCAGGCTTTTTTAGAATTCCATTGCATTACAGGATTCTTCAAAATACCAAAGTATGTGTGTCTCCACAAACAGAACTAATAATGCACAATTATTGGTGAGCTAGAAACTGTAGTATGTTTTTTGGGAATTTGAGTTTTTTGTCAAACTAGTGTTCTCACTATCAAATAACAATGGCAGAAATCAGCACTAGCCTCATATAATTCAAATCACAACAATAGTGTAAGATGGCCAGAGAAACGGAAAATTTAAATCAGTAGATATGCCTAATAGCATTTATGTGCATACAACTCTGTAATATGTGACAATTGTTACAGCAAAAACAAAATCACAAGGTTGCAGCATAGTAATAGCATGAATGCTCAAAGACAACATGATATATTCAACTCATTATTAAATGATCACTCTGGTGAAGCGCATACTGTAGAAATTCATTAGAGTATCACAAACCACAATAACTTAAAATTTCCAATTCTGTATTTATGTGGGTTCTATCATTGCAAAAACGTAAAATGAGAAAATCACAGAACAAAAACATGGTGTCTTTGAAGAAATCTATTTCCTAGTGATTGTTGCAAAAGTTATTCCAAAAAGTAGAGGTTCAAGGAGTAAAGGTTTAATATGGAAAAACTAAATTTCAAACAATAATATCAAATTTTAGATTTAAACAATTTCATGTATCTACCAATTGAATTATAATCTAGTTTAATATATATTCAGAAAATGGACTCCTAAAATTATGATAAATGAATTATCCACAGATATATAAATGGTATATGAAGTGTTGATACACACATACAAAAACTTTGCTTTAAGAAAATGACAATATTTTGTAATAAATGAATCAAAATGCCTGATTCTGAGAAGTAGGACCTGACATATTTTTCAAAAATGAAAACCACTAAAATTAAAGGAAATATAGTGAGATGCCTTCATTGACAACAATGTACAATAAAAAGAGTAATAAGTATATATGCTGGATTCTGATATGTGTATACTCATTGGTTGTTATATGATTATCTTCATATTTTATATCTAAGTTCTATTTATCTGGCTTACTTTATTTTTCCTTTTGTTTCCCATTTCCAAAACATGAATTATTTCTATGTGGTTGATATCCTTTTGTTTTTACCACAAATTAGAAGGTAAATTACCCAATACCACATTAATTATCCTCTATTTCCATGAAATGATGAGATATTACCACAGAATGAAACAACAATTTCAGGGTAAGTTACTTTTACTTTTTAATATTTTCAATATAATACTAAAACCTTCCAACTCAGTACTCACAAATAATTCAATACAATATAGCACTGTTATTTTCTTTATGTTGTCAAAAATAATTTGAAACAAAGTTTCTATTCCCTAGAGGATATGAATTCAGAAATAAACTCATGAACATTGAAAAATATGTCAATGAGTCCTTAGAGGAACTATTAAGTCATGAAAAAGTGAGCGACACAATTAAAATCAATTTGTTGCAATCAGGAATAATTATCATTGCTTGAGGTTTAGGTCTCAATTTTATCATATTCATTTGCTAGATTTTCGTCTTTTTTCTATGCCCCTGGTTGATTATAATATGATTGAAGTAGAAATATTGAAAACAGGCAAAGCTAGAGGGAGCTTATCTGAAGCCAAAAAATAGTGGAGGGGATCCAAGCAGGACCCAACCAAAGAGGTTCTAAGCAGAAGATGAAACCAAAGCAAAAGAGATCCAAGTGGAGCAAACCCAAAGGGATACAGGTAGATCTGAAGCCAAAGGCAGGCGACCTTTTGTAAGGTGCAACCTTCTGGCAAAATTATATGAAGAAGAATGAGAATTGAAATGAACGACCTACTTGGTCTGAACCACGACACAGAATAATTGGCTTGATCAAGGAAGAGAAAGTTGAATTGCATAGAATGACTCAAACAAGATAATGAAGATATGAATGAATTATGAAAATGTTATCGAATGGAATGTAAACAGTTTCAAATGTTCAATATGCAAGATGCTTAACAATACTGACAAGTTTTGGTTGTAAACGTATTTTGTTGTTGATGCCTGTCCTCTTTTTGTGAACAAACTTCTACAGGATGATATCACAAAACATCAATAAAAGTGAAGGTAGTCATTCTTATGTAAAAATAATATTATAGAACAGGACTATTGGCTCTATGTAATAGAGGTGACTAAATTTTTAGAAAATGACCATGAAAAACCACCATGTGTCTTCACTTCCTACGAAGTACTTAGTTCTTCGTTCTTAGGGTAGATGGTTATCATTTTGAAAAACACATGTTAATCAAGTGAATCTCGATATCATGGAATAAATAAATCATTAGTGTAGGGAAAAAGAAACAATGACGAAGAACAGATAATAACATATTTTCATGATAAATTTCATACACAATTTGTAGCATGATAGTGCAAAACAAAACATGTTCTACTCTCGGCATTCGTTCAATTTGCAAGCATGATTCAAATGTCAGAAAATCGACTCCCGTCAAAGTGACGATCTCACTGCCTCCACTTCCAAAACAGCCGCAGCCCCCATCCCCGTCCCAACACACATGCTCACGACCCCCCACCGCTTTTTTTCCCTCCTCATCTCATTCAACAATGTCACCACCATCCTCGCCCCGGTACACCCCAGCGGATGACCCAGGGCGATCGCCCCCCCATTCGGATTCACCTTCCCCTCCTCCAACTCCAACGTCCGAATGCAATAATACGCCTGCGAAGCAAACGCCTCGTTGATCTCGAAGACATCCACGTCCTCCACCCCGATCGACGCCTTTCGCAACGCCGACGGAATGGCGAAGACGGGACCCACGCCCATGATATCGGGCGGAACTCCCTCGACGGCGTACGATCTCCAGACGCCCCAAATGGGCAATTTCCGTTTGACGGCCTCTTCCCGACTCATGAGCAACACGGCCGCCGCGCCATCGGTCAATTGCGAGGAATTTCCCGCCGTGGTCGATCCGCGTTGTTTGTCGAAGGCGGGAGGCAATCGCGAGAGGGTTTCCGCCGTGGTCCCGGGGCGGATCCCGTCGTCGCGGGAGACGTCCCCGACGGGAGTGATTTCCGCGCGGAATCTGCCCAGGGATTGCGCTCTCGCCGCCTTTCGATGCGATTCGGCCGCGAATTCGTCGAGGGCGGTGCGATCGAGTCGATATTTCTCGGCGACGTTTTCGGAAGTGACGCCCATGGGGGTGAGGCACCCCATGGCGTCGCGGGAATGGCGGCAATTCCGCACGGCGTCCCAATCGACGTGGGGAGGGAATTTCTCGTAGAGCTCGCGCATGGGGTCGGAGCTCATGGATTCGACGCCGGCGCCGATGCCGATGGAGATGGAGCCGGATTGGATGGCGTGGGCGATGTTGGCGATGGCTTGGAGGCCGGAGGAGCATTGGCGGTTGGTGGTGGAGAGGGAGGTGGTGTGCGGGATGTCGGCCGCGAGGGCGGCCATGCGGAAGGAGACGGCGGCGGTGGGGGGCGAGAGGACGTTGCCGACGCAGATGTCTTGAACGTCGGAGGGGGGGATGAGGTACGCGGCGGAGGCGGGAGCGGTGCCTTCTGGGTCGTGGGGGGTTTGGGGGTCTCGGAGGAGGACGCCGCGGAGGACGGCGGAGAGGAGAGTGGAAGGAGGGACTTGGGCCAGGCCACCTTTGCGGGCGCGGCAAAGTGGGGTGCGGATGGCTTGGACGATGACGGCGTCGCGGGGGTTTGGGGCGTTCGTCGTCGTCGTCGTCGTCGTCGTCATGGTGGATGGTTGTTGTGAGTTGTGTGTTGTTAGTTGTGTGACAAATTGGGAAGATATAGGTATCTTTCAAGCTACACGTGGAATCATGTGAGAGTTCAGTGTGACATATGCAGTCACGAAAATTGACTCACGATTTTACATCGCAGACGACTCAAAAATATTTCAAAAATATATTTTTTGTGTCTCTATAAAAAATAATATCATTATTGTCCAATAGAGTAGGATTCACTTGTCGATCATATTGCTCACAACACTACGACGAAAAGGTTAAAATACAACATCATGATGACTACTACGGAAACAGCCCTCAACAAACCCGATCGAGGTTCTACTTCCGACGCACCGTCCACGTCCTCGCACCCGACCCCAAAAATGCAGCACCCACGACATCACCGACATCACAGACATCACTGCATCCCATCATCCGGCCCCTCCTCTCCCTCCCCTCTTCTCGTCTCCCCGATCATTCTGCTCCTGCTATCCAATCTTCTCGCGGTCCCATCCTTCGCCAAAGTGTACCCCATCCAACACGAAATACGCCGCCGCCAAACCCACTGCATTTACGAGCACCTCGCCAAAAACGAATTCGTCACCTTTTCCACCTTCATAGTCGACTCCACCGACGACAGCAGCCTCTCGGCGGCCGTACAGATCGAAGGACCGGTGGCGCGTTCGTCCATTCAACCGGAATACGGCAGTGCCGGCGGCGAGCAATCACCAGAAAAGCAACAACAACGACGACGAGAAGGCGAAGATGAAAACGAAGGCGAAGATGAAGGCGAAGAAGCGGAGAAGAAAGCATCCTTCGGCTCCAGCCTTCAAAAACAACTTCAAAATTGGCCCAAATTCATGCAGGATAACCGCCGTCGCTTCCAAGAAGCGGGAATCATTCATCACGCGTTCCACATAGATTTCACCTATTCGGGGGAGAGCGAAGACGCCATCATGGCACGTGCGGAGTTCACGCGACAGCAACAGCAGCACGAGGAAGAACAACGTCGGGAGCGCCGAGAGAGACGGAATCGATCACAGTCCGAGTCCGAGTCCGAGTCTGAGAGAGACAACGAAGATTCGCGGGACGAAGACGAAGACGACGACGCCGAATCCTACGAAGACGACATGGGAAAAATACACCAAATCATGCCGGACAAAATCGAACCCTACGAATGGACCAAACTCGTCAAATCCCCCGGATGGTACCGAATGTGCGTCCAGGCTCCGAGTCAGAGCAACATCGCCGTCGAAATGGACATACGGGCGGGGAACAGCTTCGGAGGAGTCGATCCCGAAACGGGACACGTCTACGGACACGCGGCGTTGGAAGATCGAGAAGAGGAAGAGAGACTCAACAAATTGGCGGAGATGGCGGAATTGCAGAAGAAATCGGAGCCGACGGAGGAGGAGTTGGCGTTTCAGGAGGAGATTAGGAATCAGGTCAAGGATTTCGATTTGGAATTGACGAATAATCAGTTGAGGGAGATTCATTCGTTGACGACGAAAATTATGAGGGATCAGGCAGCGACGCATAAGAGGATTAAGGGGCACGAGATGGATGCCAGGCGGAATTACAGGAGGATTGTGAGGAGTGGCTGGATGGAGACGGGGTTGTATGTTTTGATTACAGGGTATCAGGTTTACACGATTCATCGGTGGCTGTTGTCGAACTCCATATTGGGGCGATGATGGCCTTGAGGTGGTGGGGTCTGCCTGCGGAGATTATTGTTTTTGTGAAACAATGAAGGAGGAATAACTTAATGGTTGTAAGCTTGAGAGAGCAAATAGTCAAATAATTTTGAATAGTTATGAGAACTATTTTTGCCTTGATAGAGTTTTTTTAGCTGCAGAAAAAAAATAATGATACTCGATTTTTATGTCTTAATAAAATTCCACATTTTTCATCTCAAAGAGTTATTATTTTGGATAGGCATTCTCCAAATAAGTCTGCATGATTGATGATGCATCATCAATGTTTCCAATTCCGTGACATTGAAACCAAGGTGATGAAATGAGTACAGCTGATGGCATTCTCTTCTCTTTGAAAATCAGGTTTAGTAATGTGATTTAAGAGAAACGTTCTGCAGAGAATACTGAAAGTCAACACATGCATTAATCATGTACCGTAATGGCAGACCACTCACCCGGGGTATGTTGAAGGCATCCAATCAAAAGCTCTTGTAAACCGACACTAGTCGTACTGGGGACGTAATCGCTCATGTTGCATTCATCCAGGGTTTGAACAAGTTCAATCTTTGGTTAAATCAAAGAAGTAAGACACAATACATCATTGACAAAGTCCAAAAATTTAACATTGAAAAAGCAACAACACTCACGACGGACGAAACATCCTCAAAAGGAGATTTCCCCAAAACGCACTCCAGCAGAACTAATCCCAAACTCCAAACGTCACTCGGCGTCGCATATGGTTTTCCTCGTAACCTCTCTGGTGACATATAGCGTGTTGTGCCGATAACAGTCATATTCATGTTGTTATCATCGTGGTCGCTTTCGAATTGTTGAGATTTTTGTGAGACAATTCCAAAGTCAGCTAGTTTGACTCTACCCGATGAAGAAACCAAGACGTTTGCGGGCTTTTGGACGTGGCAAAATTAATTAAAGTAGTCGCGTTATCAAGGACGGACAACGATGCAAACCAAATTGAACGACGAAATCAAAATGGAGCAATATCTCACTTTGATATCCCGATGCAGAGTATTCTCATGATGAAGATATGCCAATCCCCAAATCACTTGGAATGCTATTGCCGCAACGGCATTTTCCGGTATCTTTTTGTGTTTTTTCAATGGCGGAGACATTCCACGGAATATGGGGCTGGTTGGCAAGCTGTTGTTAGAATTATTTGTTGCATCGTGTGTGTTTTGACTGATGGAGTGATAAAGGTCCTCGAGGGAACCCCTATCCATGAATTCCAAGACCTGATTGGTGATGAAAAATATGTATCAAGGCAAGAATATGAAACAACAGCGAAAGAATATCCAAGTCAATGATTTTCCCCAGCATCAGACATCTCACTAACATATCAAAACATCAAAAATTCCAGTCGACACTCACCAACGTTACCGTCCCTTCTTGTTGATTCAAAAACGCCCCCTCCAACTCCACCAAGCAATCACAATTGTTGCAACTGCTGCAGAGTACTTTCAACTCCCTCAAAAGCATGGTTCGTTTTTCTACATCCCTCATGGGAAATATTTTCAGCGCATAGTACTTTGTTGCTTCCTCGTTGTCGGTATTTCGGTAATTTTGCGTATCCCGACGTTTGTGGTCGTCCTGCATTTGCAAAACGTCGTGTTCATTTTGCAAATGTGCTGAAGTTGTCGCTTCTTTTCGTTTGGCCTTCAAGACCATGCTACAAGCTCCTCTACCGATACATTCTTCGACGATCAAATCATCGAGACAAAATGATGAACTCAGCGTAGAACCTTCGAAGCGTAAAAAATCCCGTCCGATAGAGAGACCTTCGGCTCGGTAGGTAGAGCCCAGGGGAGAGGCTATCTGATTCATCATTTCCCAATGGTTGAGATGGTGGTTGCTACTGTTGCGCTTTCTTCCGCCATTGTAGTAGCCGTTATTGCGAATTTGATTTGGAGGCGGGGAGAATTGTAGGTCTTGAATGTTTTGGCTATAACTTTGGTGTTGATGCTCGTTAGGAAGATGGTCAGAATCTTTATTTTGTGAAATGTCATCGTTGTCGCCATGACTATTACGTGTTTGATGGTTGTGCCAGCGACGGTGGATGGCGGGTGGACTATCACCGAACCGACATCCGTCTAGGTTGAGAGCAAAGCTGGGTTTCTTCGGCATTGTTTTATCAAGGGCGGTGTATCTGGAACCGACCTGCAATGGAGGTGCATGGAGAAAAAAAAAAAAAAAACTGGAATTGTGCTTATTGTTCGAACTGCAACAGACTGCAACAAGAAGCCATTGACTTTGTACCCTCGCCAAAACAATCGCTGATACCATTAACATTGCTGGTTTCTTTTTTTACACGGTATATTTGGCGCGCTCTATCACATGACAGACGTCATCAATCATTATTTTCGATGCTGCTACCAGCTTCCACATCATTCAAACACCGGTCGGTGCTATTATCCTAGGTACTACCATAACCACCAAATCATCCAAAACATTATTTGTACATAGGTGAAAATCGCATGTACTATATTACAGTGAACCATCACAAGACCCACTTAACGAGGCAAATTCTAGAGCATTGCAGAAGCAAGTGAGACTGCTATCACACTAGAAGCACGGAAAAATCAAGGCATCATGATTATCATGACGACAGGAAACCGCGTAACTAGAAGATGTTGCCAGTTAGAAATTCGTGGTGTAATACACCTGCTATCCATCACAGTCGTGATGAACTCCTTTTCCTTATCTGGTGCGTTTGTGAAAGAAACGATAAGCGGGCCAACAATGTCTGGTTTCGCGTCGTTCCATCGTGGTAAACTACAGGGAAGTGTTTTCGGGACATTCAGAGCATCAAATAATTTTGAACCAACGCGTAGCAAACTTAGTTCTGTGTCTTATTGGAGATTATTTTCAATGGGTGGGGACATCGTCGACGACGCAGCTGAAACAATATCAACGCTTCCTAAACCTTCTAGGACATCCATAGACGAAGGGGATGATGGAATAGATGATGATGAGCCAATACAGTTTGACATTGACAATGATGACATAGATTTGGACTCTCTCGACGAAAACAATGTAATCAATGGCACAAGTGAGGGATTTATTGTCACAAAAATATACTCTGTGCCCATGGAGGGATTTGAAGAATTTGAAGACGCGTCATCGGAAAAAATCCACAAAAACGCAAGCTACGTTATATCTGCAATCTCAACTCTTTTCACGCCGGAAGACAAGCAGCGATTGCGATTGCACCCAATGAACGTCACACTCCCCGCAGCACTGATGCTTCTTGATCCAGAAACATATCCTACACAATCCAAGGCTAGGAAATCCATACGACAACGTGCAATTTGCATACTACGAGCGGACCCATCGTCATCATCGCCCCCCACAAAATTCAAAGAACTCGGCAAAGTCATTTCAAGGATATATCCGGGAGATAAAATCGGTTTTCAAAGACGAGCCGGATCCGATTACTACGCCGTCCAAGGAGTCCCATATCGTTTGCCTCCCTTCGAAGTCCCCGTGGTGTACGAAGATGAATACATGGCCATTGTGAATAAACCACCGGGAATTGTTATTTATCGCGCCGAGGGAGGAAGAGGTGGGGGTGCCAGAGGCGGAGGGCATGGTCGGGATACTTTGTTGTCGGCCTTGCCGTATGTTTTGCAGCCGCCCAAATTGTCGGACGGGTGGGGGCGATCGAAAAATGGTAGGAAACCCGATGCCCTTAGTAGTGAAAAAACCAGTGATGAAGATATACCGGAACACGTTCCGTTGAAGAGACCGCAACCAGTCCATCGCCTGGACAGGCCCACCTCTGGATGTTTAGTGGTGGCGAAAACAAAGGCAGCTGCCGTCCATCTTGCTCAGCAATTTGAATTTCGCAAAGCGAGGAAAACTTATATGGCAATTGTCAGTGGAAATCCAAAACTTCAATCAGGTAATGTCGGTGGTATCTCCGCGCATGAGGATGGTGAGTTAAAATGGAATAGAATTGATTATGACTTAGAGGGAAAGTCTGCAATCACAGATTGGAGAGTTGTTCAAAAAGTTGAGTCCTTACATGGAAAAGATGGGCAGCTGACGTTGGTGGAGGTGAAGCCCAAAACTGGCCGATATCACCAAATTAGACGACATATGGCTTGGGTTTGTGACAGCCCATTGGTTGGCGATACCACTTATGATGGAGGTGACGAAAATGCAATGCGATTAAGGAAACGCGGTCTTTTCCTTTGTTCCAATGAAATTGTTGTGGAGCATCCTTATTACAATACACCTGTCGGGAAACTTGATTGGATCAAAATGAAGAGCGACGAGAAAATGAGAGGGTCAATGTTAAGGGAAGATGAAGAGTCTGGTCAAGTTGTCATTTTTGCGAAAATCGATCTTCCGGAAAAGTTTCAGGCATTCTTATCCCACGAGTGTAGTCGAGCGGAGAAATTTTCACATCAACTTGGACGCCAAGGTATCAACAATTAATCTAAGAGAGAGTTAAATAATGTTACCGACAATTATCAAATAGTCATGTGCAATGGATTTGGTAACATAGATATGTAGTTCGGGCCATTCTTTGATTATAATTTCATTTAACTAATCTAGTTTAAAAGAAAGCTGCCTCTACGCAATGAAGTATCCAATACCTCATGTCATTCTGCAATGTCGGGCGACAGAATGAACGATACAAATGAAAATCCCGAAAGTCGGTAATTAGAAGTCTATCCGCCAAATCCCATAACCTTCTTGTATGAAAGTTTTTCCATTGTTGTGACGTGATCTTTTGTCCAGTTCCCAGAACTCGTCCTTCTTTGATAACGAGCCTTTTTCTTATCAAAAATTTCCTCAAGGTTGCATGTGAGTACTTCTCCAAAAATCTTATCCGGGTCCAAGCGAGTCGAGCTGGTTTCAAATTGTTTGTCAAGGGCTTTCATTAGGTTGTGTTTATGTGCCCAAAGTGGAACCTGGAACAAAAATATAAAAATTAGCGGAGAAGGAAAACATCAAAACATTAAACTACATCTGTCTATACGTACTGTCTTCTTGGGTTTTCGCTCGCTTTCGTCGTCAGATTCCTCTTCGGAGTCGCTTTCACTTTCTCTATCCGACATTTCATAAGTCTGCATTGGCGATAACGGCTTCTGTTCATGCTGTTGAGGTTTATTGGCGGGATCAACGAGGCTTTGAAGCACCGCAGGGTTCAATTCCTGTTGAACAGGAGGGGCGTTGGCAGGGGGTTTCTTATATGCAGGAGACGGCGCTGTCTGTTTGATAGCGCTAGGAGGCTTTGCAACTTCCAGAATGTGCTTACTCGACGTGTTGGCAGTTCCTGCTGCTTTTTGAGCGGCCATCTTTTTACGTAATTCGGAATAGTGACTGTTTTGTGTTTTGCTGGCAGAGTTCAATGCCATGCCTCTCAGTTTTTCGCTTGCCGATGGCAGAGTAGCCGAGTTGGAGGTTGCATTTTGTGTGACCTTTGACTACCACCACAACGAAACCAAAATGGTGTGAGAACATCTCCAAGATTTCACGGCAAGAATATAATGAATTATCATACCTTGTTCCTGATTTCTTCCAATTTGGCCTTCCTTGCAGATTGGTTTCTAATCTCTTCCAACTTAGCTTTGCGGGCAGATTGTTTATCATCGAACTTTTTCTTCATTATCTCCTTCGCCGATCCAACTGTTCCAACCTTAGTACGATTCCCACTTGGAGTCGACAGTAGCGTAGATTTCGTGAATGGAGTTATTGATATGTACTGGCCAGAACTGTTTGAATTTGAATTTGCGGTTATATGACAATCATTATGCGCATTAATATTGCTTTTGGTTGGCTCGGCATTGGTTTGGGACAAATACTGTGTGGCTTTCGTCAAGACAGGATTACTGTATTTCGACGGCTTGATAGCACTCTTGGGCGCTTGCTTCTTTGGTTCTTCCGGAGGATCATCTTTCGCAGGCTTCAACTGAGGATCTTCGTTGTTAGCATCCTCGGTGAAAATATTGTGCGCTCTATCACCTTGATGCATACCGTCATCCTCTTTCTCACTGTCGTCGGTTTTCGCTTCCCCAAATTTAACTTGCTTTTCGCTCTCAATTTCCGAAACATAACTCTTCGAAGACTCAGTATTTGGCTTACAATGTTGGTTTTTTTCACGTTTCTCCTTAGCTTCCTGAAGATACGCCAGTAATCTCGCCTGAAGCTCTCTCTTCCTACCTTTCGTGTCCAAACCTCGCTTCCTCAGCTCCACCCGGAGATCCGCAACAATCATGGCGTCCACATCTAGGTCATCGTCTGGATGCTTTCGAATATCTGAAATGGTTGTCGATTCCTTCGCTGGGGGTTCCGGAAGCTGCTCGGTGGGTTTCTCGAAATTTTGATTTTTGTTTGCTGCACTCTCCAGCTCGTCCAAATACATATGGGACGTTTTCAGCTTTTTCGGGATCGGGACTCCAACGGATTCGACCCATTTTCGTTTCAATGCCTAGTGCACGGTAAGGGAGAAATGAGCATTTTCGTGGCCGAAATCCGAGAATTTCTAAAAATGCAATGAAAACCAATCTCACCTCGAAACTCTGATGCCTTGCCTGCCATTTCTGCTCAAACAAAGAATTAATGTCAACATTTCTCTGCTCTTGGTTCAGAGAAGTAATTAGGCCTGCGATTTCAGCTTGTGGGTTGTTTCGGCGGTGCGCCATGTTACTGGGTCGTGAAGCTGACACGGCGAGGACGCTAGCGAGAATTCGAAGTTTGAATTTTTCGTAGGTCGAAGGTCAAGATAGATGAAGCGAAAACAGTAATGACCTTTCCGTCGGCGGATATGTTGTTGATAGAAACGATGGCAATGATCTCGCCGGTATCGCGATGACAACTTCGGAAAGTTCGACCCTTTCAAGTGAATTGCCACAGACTTACAAAACTGCACTAATAATGAAAAGGAGTTTTTGTGATCGGATTAGACCATGCCGGCATCGCC
>JALLPE010000900.1:0-14055 GCA_036940025.1 Conticribra weissflogii | reverse complement strand
ATGGCGAAATCAAGGCCCTGTGGATTGCCTGCACCACCACCCCCGCCGCATTCGAAACCAACACGAACCCATCCCACTCTACCCACGGCGAGGCGTGCACCACCCACGCCGAACAACACGTCAACATCGCGGCATTCATCGACGGACTCCCCAACAACCTCGCGTCCCCCTCTCTATACGCGCGATGCAGCGACGGCAACGGATACGTGCACATGAACACGCCCACCACCGCGGCGATGGAAGAGGAAAGGTAGGGTATTCGTCGTACGGTCAGCGCTCCCACGGACATGATGATGAGAGATCCGACGTATTGGAGGCGCCATTGAACAAGAAACGATGGAAGGCGGGAGGGAGATAACTTGATGGGGTAGAGCGTCGACCACGTGAATCCCAAGAGGAATCCGAGGGAGTTGGGGACGAAGAGCGTCGGTTTTTGGAAGTGGTGGGCGTACAAGGCGAAGAGGAAGCATTGGAGCATTTGGGTGGTGAGGGCCAGGGGGGGCATTTCGACGAATGGAGGCGAATTTTCGGCGGTGTTGGAGTTGGAGTTGGAGTTGGAATTGTTGTTGGAGTTGGAATTGTTGTTGGAGTTGTCGGTGTTGTTGGTGTTGGGGTCGACGTGGACGGCATTGCGGTCGCGGTGGAAGCATTTGGGAAAAAATACGGGGAGGAATATCGTGGCGGGGGAGGCAAATGCCAGTATTGGGAGGGAGATGCAGAGGACGTTGAGGAGTTCGATCCACATCGTCTTGGAGTGAATGGTGGTGCGGTCGGGCACTCAGTGGGGTATTAAAAATATTGGGCGAAATTATGATGTTTTGAGTCACAACATAATAATAATAAAGTAAAGTACCATATCGTATTGTACTACCCGCCCAGTATCACATAATACAGGCTTCATTATCATGAATGCGGGATGCTCTATCTTTTGGTCTAGCAAACTTCAAACCAAAAGTTCGATATAGTAAGTACAACAAAAGCTGAATATATAGCTCTTTTCTACAATGCTCAAGGTCCTTCCTTTTCTGACTATGATAAGAGAGATCCAGAACACGTTTCCCCTCAATGAACACAAGCAAAACTTTGTTGTTGAGTCTGGGAGGACAATCACAGCTGCATAAAACTCGCTGAGAGTCCCAAATTCACTCCTCTGACAAAACCCATCGCGCTGAAATATCATCATTTTCGACAATTCGTCAGTGATGGAAAAATCAAGATAAATCCTATTGATATCTTAGGACAAACTTCAGACAGTTTCATTAGAATTTTGGACAAAAAGCAGTTTGTCTACCTCAGAAAGATATTATGTGGTTGGTAGCCACAGTAGCTCAAGTTTACGAGGGAGTGTGAGAATATTGAAATGTTCAATTTTAAACTTTCATTTATAAACTTTCACTAATGTGGTTGGTAAACGCAGTAGCTCCAGTTTACGAGGGAGTGTGAGAATAATCACATATTCAATTTTACCCCATTTTTTATATTTGCTAGAGAGAAGAATAAAAATAACCAGCTCATTGTTCTTTGAAACGAGTCTTCCTAAGTAGTTTTCGCATTGTCTAGACTCTAATTGGAATCGATAGTCAAGACAACCAGTTAAGACAATCGATGTATTGTCTCACCCTATATCAAGGCAAACAAGAGCAAGCTATGCGACAAAAGCAGTTGTCCTAGAACTAAAAGGAAAATTTTAAGATTGATGACTTTCTTCTCATTTCCTATGATTGGTGAAATCACCCTGATGGAAAATGGCAATCAAGCCTTTAAGCGACACAGTCTGAGTCATCCAGCCATGGAAGCATTGTATTGCAACATGCGGTGGAAGTGATAAATTTCTATGTGATAAGATTGAATAAAGGAAAGTATGATCAGAACAAATCAAATCTTGTTTCGTTGAAAATCAACGATGTGATGCGTCACATGCAAACTCACATCATCCCAATTACCGGCAAGCCCACCACAGTTTGATCCTGTTCCTTTCACACAGTCCCTGACACACTTGTACATCTCCCAGTCCACATACCAATTTTTTGATCCCTTGTCTTCTTCACTGATAGTATTCTTGGTGGAATCTGCGACACATGTGGCTTGGTCGAGCCAGAACAACTTAGTGATGCAACAGTCTCCTGCTGTTTTGAAAGTTTGCATCCACTTGGGGGCAATACCACCACAGTTTTTAGTATCGGATCCATCTTTTTTGAAGCATGATTGCTTGCAAGAGTTGGAATAATAGTCAACATAGAAATAGTCCAAGTTGCTTGCGCTAGATTGATCTGCGCCACCCAACACCATGCACTCGTCAAACGCCCATGAATAATAGGTGTTGCAGCATTCTTCGAGCGTTCCTTTGACGAAATTCGATTTCTTCATGTATGGCTCGTACTGACCATCATTTGAACATGTGTTCTCGTTTGTTTCCCACTTGGGGTACCAAACTGAATACTTTTCTAGAAGAGGTGCGAGGAGGTCGCCGTAGTAGATGTTGAGTCCAGTTTCGGTAATAAATGCAAACAGAGAAGAATCGGCAATTTTCAAGGCAGCAAGGAGAGCTGGTAGTTGATCTGCTGCGTATTTTTCGATAACTTCTCCGACTGGGTTTACAGTAGTTCCAGTGTATGAGTAGAAAATGTGTATTGTCAGTGCATTTCAAACGATGAGTAAATTTGAAATCAAGAATATGAGATCTTACCAGCCTTCACACTCTCTTCCCCATCACTGCAATCATAATTTACACATTGACCAGCCACGGAAACCGTGAATTGAAGGATCAAATTATTGTTATTGGTATCAACAGCCAGAGTGCGCATGTGTAAATTACGCTTCAGGGCACGTCGAACATCCTTGCATGTTAATTCTTCAACCTGAATGGAACAAGAACCCTCTGGGAAATTTTTTGAGTCACAAAAGCCAACCGCCAATGCAGTCTCAAAATTGTCGATTTGATTTCCAGTGATATCATCTTTAGTATCGCCCATCTTACAAGTCGTTCCACTTATGGTCATTTTAATGTGGTATTCAGTTGTAAGCCCCAAACCATGCACTGAATCGCCAAAATATCCATCGAGGACTGAGGACACTGAAGAAGTGGTAGTCGTCGTTGTTGTAGTGGATGGTTTCGTTGTTGTTGTTGAAGTTGTTGTTGTTGAAGTTGTTGTTGTGGTTGTTGTGGATGGTTTAGTTGTTGTTGACGTTGTTGTGGTCGCGGTTGTCGTGGTAGATGAAGTTGTAGTCGATGTCGTTGTAGTTGTTTCTGGAGTCACTGATATTACATCTTCTACTTCTACTTCACCAGGAAGGAAAATCGCTGCCTTAACTTCCTCTTTTGCAGCAACAATGACTTGCTCATTCACTAGTGCCACCTGTGCATCAGTCATATCCCCGCAAAGACCATCGACAAGACACGCAACGTTCCCATTGCAGGCCTCAGAGAGGGCTGGGTTGCTACTTGGCTCTGCAATGACAGCTTTGAACGCACTCTCTATTGCGACTGAGAACTCAACGTCACATTGATAGATGTCATCAAAGGACTCTCCTGCTCCATATGTGAACAGGGAATCAGCGGAATTGTGTGCACACCAATTTTGGCTACAGTAATCGTACGCTGTAGAAAATAACCTCTCCAAGTCTGTTGTCGGGGGATTGACAATCGTTCCATCAGGGGCCACCCAGTCGTCGTCTCTGGCAATATTGAGGACAAAGTGATGGATTCAGAATGTTGCACACATTGTTGCACAAGAAAAAAAAACATAATGAGATTACTTACTTATTTCCGTTTGGGGTACCAAGGAGACCAAGTAGTGTCTCTCCGGACCGGAATGATCCTGGAAGAGCTACTTGGACCATGATGTAACATCCAAAAGAGTCACTCTTATGCACTGCCACATCCAGTGACACAAAAGTATCGGTGTGCTCGATCTTGATTTTGTTCGATGATTCATCTAAAGTTACAGTAAGAGTGGGGTTATCAAAGGTGGCGCCCAATCGATAGGCTGTTCCATCTACGTACAAGTCGATGGGACACGCATTGACTGTGTTTAGAGAGGTCTTGTCCGATCTTGGGGTCGAGATCTGAATCACAGGCTTGCCTTCGTCGACAAAGGCTACTCCGGTTGAAACGCTAGCCTGAGCACAAGTACTGGTATCACTGGATTGAATTGAAGTAAACCTCTCTTGAATCTTGAAACTTGGATCTTCCAATGAGGTGAGAGTAGTGAATTCTCCGGCGGCCTGACAGTCAAACTGAAGGCCGTCGAAAGTCATTATGTGAGGGTCGCCAAAGAGTCCAGCAACGGTGCCTATGAACGTTAACAGTTATAGATGTCAAATTGCTTGAATGTTGGAATTCCTTGGTCCAAAAATGCAACATGACCATTTTATAAAAGATGCTTACCTTCTTGGGGTACCACAATAGTTATGACTTGACGATCAAAAACATCGCTGTTCGTTAAGCGCACTTCGTGACAAACTTCAATTGTGGAGGTGGTAGCATTGAATATAGAGCTTCCTCGTATTGTCGTTGGATCGAGTTCATAGCGAAATGTATCGTAATCATGAGTAGAATTCATCGGATAAGTGTAATTGTATCCGGTGATGATAGTATCCGTTATTGGAGTCTTGCAATCTTTTTGCAAAAGCACGGCTTCTTTCTCCTGATCTCGACCGATATAGTAATTCAAAGATATTCCATTACCGTTTGTCCATGAGCCAGAGAAAGATACTTTCTTTGGGCCCGGCTTTTGATGAATTGCCAAATGAGATAGGGTTTCTGGTGAGAACTAACAATATCACTCGCAAATATTTGTAGAGGTGTAAGGTTCTTACCGGGGTTTTGGAACCGGCGTGAAACAAAGAAACAAGCTGCTCAACCTTCACATCAGGAGACTCTTTCAAATTCACAACCACACAAACCTCGATCTCCCAACTTTCGCTGTTGTAAATGACACTGCTTTCAACTTCGTCCACATTGAAAAAGAGATCAAATCTCATTCCAGTTTCAGAAATGCTGTGACGAAAATCATAAATGGATGTGTTGAATGGGATATCAGTGATGGAGGTTATGCAATCTTTCTCGAAAACTGCAAACTCCGCCGCGTGACCATAACCAACATAAAATCCGGTGATCAAATCTATTCTATCTAAAATAGGGTAATCAGGGTAATATGTTCCATTGTATGCAAATGATATTGTTTCTGGTCCAACCTAGAAAACCAATGTTTCAGAGAGAGCTGTGAGATATCTTTTGTTACTAATAAATATAATTGAACAAAATATAATTCGACTTACATAATCTGGTGAGTAAGTGTCGAACACCTGGACACTTCCGTCTTGGTATTCACCATTATCTGTACCAACTAGAAAAACATCCGAGCCCAAAGCTACATTTCGACCAAGGCGGGACGAATAATGCCAACCAATGCTATGAATTACTTGAACAACATTCCATGATCCGAATCTGCTTCTTTCGAAGAGGGTCACTTCGCCAGATTCACCTCCCACCAGAGCCATGTCACCATTAATATCGATGGATTTGCCAAAAGACCAGTGATCCCAGCTATTTGAAGGGGCGTCAATCGTTTGTTGAAATTTCCAATCGCCGAAGTTGCGATCGAACACACTAACTTGTGCCCAGTTACTGTTGTGGCCAATCATGGCAACATTCCCATCTAATGCAACGGCAGATCCAAACTGAAGATGATCCCAACCACCCCATGGATGGTATAAAATATGTTCTTCCTCCCATGTGCCGAGTTGGTTCTTCACAAATGCATAAGCTTTGCCTCGTTTGAACCCATCAGGGGTAGGAATGGACATGTCAGCCTGGTTAGCTCCAATAAGGATGATGTCGCCGGATATGGCTACATCTGCTCCAAAATAATCGCCTATGGCACCATCCGATGCCGTCAACTCTTGAAGGTTGGAGTTTGACCAACTTGACCCACTATTTTGGTAGACAAACACCTTCCCATTCCCACCATGACCTCTTCCAAACACGGCTATCAAGCAGTCACGAAAACAAATGAGATGAATTCCAAGAAAAGTTACAAAAAAGACGAGTCAAGATATCGCTTACCTGTATTGCCCTCCAGTGCTACTCGAGGGACATGTCCGTCATCCAAATAGTCATCATCAACATGTAACATTGCCGTTTGCTCCCATCCATTTCCTGTGAGTTCAAAGACAAAGAGTCTCGCAACTCCTCCCACACCTTTAGTGGCGGATATCAATACTACGTCGCTGTCAATGGCCACTCTGTAACCAACGTATTCAGCATCCGAGTCATCAAGGTCGTTCACGATGAGTGGATCTCCTTGTTGCTCCCACAGTGGTTGGTTAACTTGGCCATTGTACTTAAAAACTCGAGCCGACCCGATTCCTGGACCATAACTATCAGTGTCCCAAAAATACTCAGCACTATTATAAGAACCAGCAACGAAAATATCGCCACTGATGTCTACGGACCATCCAAAACCATTATCTGGTGTAGATGCCATCACTTGTGCTTTAACATCCCATGTGGTTCCCTGCGTGAGATTCTGCAAAGAGACAAATCTTGATAAAATTCCCAGTTATATAACTTTTTAACAAAAAGGTAAGGATTTGATGAATGCACTTACGTTTCCCTGAGTCGGATAATTACTATAGTGCCACAATAGATCATGGGTGCTTTCGATGTCTTGCCTATCGTTTCGAGCATTTTGAGCATCATTGGTGTCGCCACACAATCCATCAACGACACAAGTTAGATCAAGACTTTGCTTCCCACTGCCATAGTTGTCATAGTAGGTGCAAATATCATACAGCTCTTGGTTTATAGTTGGGTCGCTGACAAGACTGCTGACTGCAGCTTCGACGGCATCAACATACGAAGTGGCACATTTGTTGATACCATCAAAGTTTTCACCAGATCTGAGTGTGAAGAGAGAGTTTGAAGAGTCCTGGCACCAATTGGTTGTGCAATAGTTGTACGACGTAGAAAAGAGCCTTTCTTGATCGGATGTTGGAGGCGAAATGACGGTCGATGCCCCATTTGAAGGTTTCGACATCCAATCGTCGGTCCTACAACAATATATGGATTCAACGATGTTGGTCACATCAATTCCAAAATACAAGCAATATATGGAAAAACAAAATCACTTACATGTCACCATTTGGAGTCCCGAGAAGTCCGAGAAGGGTCTCGTCAACATGAAATGATTCAGGAAGGTAAACTTGTACCATTAGGAAGCACCCAAATGTAGAACTGTACTGTACATTCACATCCACTGTCATGAAAGTATCTGTATGGATTATTTTCACTTGTGACTGCCAATCATTTTGCGGGAGTTTGACGAGTACATTCGAACCTATCTCAGTTGCACCCAATGAGGATTCTACCCCATCAACAAAAAAATCGATCGGACATCCATTGATCTCGTTCAAAGACGTTTCCCCATAACCTGGGGTTGAAATCTGAACTATGGGCTTGTTTCCATCTTTGACGACCACCCCGGTAGACACACTAGCCTGACTACAAGAACTTGAGGAAACAGAGGTAAATCTCTCTTGGATCTCAAAGGTGGGATCTTGCAAAGAAGTCAGTGTGGTGAAAACACCAGCAGCTTGACAGTCAAACTTCAATTGATCGAAAGTGATGATGTGAGGGTCACCGAACGATCCGCCAACGAGACCTGCAATGGTAAGGAGTACCCATTAGCACAAAGAAACCAAGTATAAATCTGCAACGGCATTGCAAGTATTACATGGCTCACCTGGAGGTTTTAGCTCCACATCTAGTTTCAAAGTCATCTCACTTTCAACGACTGGGGATGAGCCAACCAGAAATGCCGAATGGCAAAAGTCGATCTCCCAAGTCTCTTCGTTAAAGATGATGCTATCCCCAATGGAAGAAATCGAAGAGTCATAATTATAGGATATGGAGAAGTAGTCATGAGTGAGGTTCTTCATTCCGTAACCCTGTGATTTCGAGAAAGGAATGTCGGGAATAGTGTCCATGCAATTGGCTTGAAGGAGCTCTCCATCAACGACACGTCGATGACCGACTTCAAACTGAATTGTAATACTACCAGGATACCATGAGCTAGTAGTATAAACAAATTCCTCCGGCCCGAGCTGACGACATTGAAAATCAAAAGGCAGACGTGAGCTATGAGTGGAACTTTGACATCAATCTATATGTCTATGTGAACAAGAGAAAATAAACAAATACTCACTGGTCGCACTGAGAAGTCGTCATAAACATGAACACTCCCCTGTTCGGTGGTATAATCGATGCCTCTGTCTACTCCGCAAAACACTACGTCGGTACCCATTGCCAAATAATTTCCATCTTTATTGCCATCGGTGTAACCCCAATGACCATTAGGATATAACCATTGCTTCAGTTGCCAGTTCTCAAAAAGTAGCGACTGCTGGCCATAGGCATTTATGATGAATGAATTGCCGTTAACTGCCACACCTTGTCCGAACGAACAAGTATTTCCTCCGATGTGATCGGATGACATTATAACGGTTTTGCTCCATGTACCATCCAAGTTACGACTAAAACCGTAAACAGGAATCGGTGTTTCACAGTTACCGATTGCTAGAGCGTCATTCCCAACCAACGCTGTGTCTCCATCCAGAGCAACGTAGGCACCAAAATGAAACCTGTCATAAAGCGCAGCACTGTCAGGGGCGAAAATATATTCCTCGTTCCAAGAAGTCCCATCAAACTCGAAAATGTAGGCCCTTCCCTTCTGAACTAGAGCTTCGGCATCAGTGGATGTATCCCAAATTTCTCTTTCGTCAGCTCCTATGAGAATCCTTCCAGCTGAGATAGCTACATCCGAGCCAAAATAATCGCCGTCTTTCTTGTCACTTGCATACAAGGCATAGGTGGATAGGGCATCTGCCCAAGTGATTCCAGTGCGCTTGAGAACGATTACTTTCCCATGAGCATTGCCACTTCCCACGATGTCATTGGGAAACGGTTTTCCCACCACCGCTGGAAGGTATAAAATTATAATAAAACAGCGTTCAGCATTAGAAGAGTTGCACTCATAAAAGAATATGAAGTTTGATCATTGTATTATTTGCGCTTCAACTTACCCACATCGCCTTCCAAAGCCACACGCGGGATGAGTCCGTCGTCAGGATCGTCTCCTCCTGGCGCCAAAATGACTTCTTGGGTCCAGGTGTCAACACTTCGTGTGAAGACGACGAGCCTTGCGGCTCCATGCTCGCCTCTTGTTGCGCTGACCAACGCGGTGTCTCCATCAATCGCCACCCTGTACCCGACATATTCTCCGGCATAGTCGGGATCATCAATCACTAGTGGAGGGCCTTGCTGAACCCACTCTATGTTGGAGGAGGGATCGCCGCGGACGAACACACGTGCTGAGCCTTCTCCAGCAGCGTATGAATTGGTTTCCCAATCGTATTTGCCAGCGCGGTATGAGCCAACGATTAGCGTGTCAACACTGTAATCGACGGACCAGCCGAAGCCATGGTCAGGTGTCAATAGGGAATCGTTCGTCGGATCGGGGAATATCTCCGCCTTGAGTTCCATATACGAATTGTCTTGGGCAACAGCCTGTGAATAAATGTAAATGTATGAAATAAATAATGTGATGTCATCAAATGGACATGCGTAATTTGGGTTAGTTTATAACGCAAAACTCTGAGCGAGTTAAGAACCTGGTAGCCTCTTACCAATTCTCTGTACCCAAACATCCAGGCTATTGTCAAAGTCAAATATTTCGACATGGTCAGAGACCCTTTCATCTTGTTGTCGCTTTGATTTCCTGTTGTTTAGATTATTTAAAAAGCTGTTTACAAATTATGAAATAGAAGTAAAATATGAAATGTGTTTTAAGATTTAATTTATGCAAGGGCACCTTATTGTGAGATTGGAGTTGGTTAGCTCTCTTGCAACGGCAACCAATGGTCAATTTTTGAGTGAATGGTCATTGGATTTGAGATATTATGATTCTCGCGCGTGGTTAAGTACAGAACTACACTTTACCGGAGGCAGGGAATATACTACAGGGCATCAGTTAAGTTCAGAACCACACTTTACCAGAGGCAGGGAACGTATTACAGGGCGCCGTGCACTCTTTTTCGCACGGATGGAATGAAGTGAATAGTAGTGGAGTATAGCCTACAATCATTCGAGTCCTATTACTTGGAAGATTGTCAAGCTAGTAGTATCCTTACTTCAGCAGGCATTCAATAGTAAGATTTTATTCTGCATACTAAACCTCGTAGAAAGAGAGTTGTGTTGTTTGCGTTTATGTATGGTAGTTTGCATCAATGTGCCATCTGGTCTTGATTGAAACATTTTTACTCAAACCGAGGTAGATTTAGTATTCCGTGGGCTGGTATCGATTTCATCAAGGTTTGCTTTGGGTCACAGGTCGATGCAGTGGTGTATAAATAGTGATTCGAAAACCAGGCGAAGGCGCATGCTTATTACAGCCTCATTTGTGACTATTCGGTGCCCCCAATACTAAAGAAAACAATTAAATAGTGTAACCCCAATACTTTTTACGGTAACCCAATACTAAAGAAAACAACTATAAGGTGCCCCCAATACTAAAGAAAACCACTATACGGTGACCCCAATACTAAAGAAAACAACTATACAATGCCCACAATATTTGTTACGGTGCCTCCAATACAAAAGAAAACAATTATTATAGGGTAACCCCAATACTTTTTACGCTGCCCCCAATGCTAAAGAAAACAACTATGGTCCCACAATACTGAAAAACAACTATGTGGTGCCCCCAACGGTCCCCATTCAGGACCACAGATTTTGGTCCCGCCATCTGCTTCATGGGACTCGAAGCCTATTTTTCATCCCCGTTTTTTTTGGGTTCCAGATTCCTTTCATGCTCACATCCCAAAAATTGATATCGCGATCCCAGTTTAACAGCTCACGCTCGCCACCTCCATCGACAACACAATAAAACTCACCTCTCCCTTCCAAATCCACATAGCGCTTGCCACCTCCTCCTCAACAACACCTCCGCCCATCCACAATGCCTCAGCCTCACGAAACCCACCTCTCCACCTCTCAATGCGCACAAGGGAAGAGGCAGACGTGTCCGGTCTTTACCCGACATCGTTGCCCTTTCTGAACAATCGTGAGAGATTATGGAGATTGGAGATCATCGTTGGGGGGTCAACAACGAAAGCATCGTGTATGACGTCAACAACGTCGGATGACATGGAATGATGGTGGAGAGGAGGAGGTGATTGGAATGAGAGATGCGCGCAAATGAAAGGGGGAATCTGTCTTGCTGCGTCCGGAGCGTGAGGCACTGGGTACGTGATTTTTTTTTGTGGTGGTCTCTCAGACGCCCCCCACTGCACTTTCTCCAATGCGTCCGCAATCTTCATGATCTCAATGGAGCACCGGGGACACTGCTCTCCTGGCGCAATGGCACGCCAGGGTGTTTGCCGCATCGCTGGCGGGGGTCCGCGGACGTCTTCATTGTCGTAGTCTTGCTGGCGCTGCAGACGGGCCCAGACACAGAGGACTAGTATTGATTGGCGTTGCCGTTGCTTTTGCTGTTGGTGGGATTGTGGATAGAGGTGCTCCTGTGGCACGAACCATGCGCCTCCTGCCTCCATGGAGATGAGCACCGCCAGCGACCTTTCCGTGGCCGGTCAAATGAATGCCAACTCTGCATGGACGATGGCAATGACAGTCATCAACCGAAGCAGAGGGCAAATAATCTGCAAAAGTCCTTCAACATCAAATTGTTGACGACATCAATGACACCTCCCACCGTTCCCCCCTCCCTACCAAAATACCTCTCCCTCTCCCTCCTCCACATCCTCGGCGGAACGACCGACACTCCCATTGTCCTCCTCGCCACGAAACACGAAACGGACCCGTTTGGACGACCCTCTACGGTCTCATTGGCTATTCTGTTAATCGCATCCCGCCGCCACCGCAACCTCTGCCACTATCCAAAACGCTGCCCTCTGAGCGTGGTCCCTCCACTACCTCCTCAACCTCTCCTGGGCCCCCCTCTTCTTCAGCTTCCAATGCCTCGGGGCCGGTCTCGTTGTCAACGTTCTCCTCATGATGTTGCTGTCCCTAGTCATCCTCCCTGTGTTTCGTTCCATTGATCCCGTGGTGGCTTACCTCCAATTACCCTACTTGGTGTGGTTGGAGTATGTGACGGTGTTGAATAGGGAGATATGCCGGTTGAATCCCATGGTGGGGTGGGGTGAACGAGGCCATGGTGCAGGCCGATTTGTGTGCCGGCGGGGACAATGGGGGGTACTACAACAAGGACATGTTGGAGTACGATTTGAAGAAGTTGCAGAAGGCAGCGGCAAGGTATGCCTGATTGTGAGCTAGGGTTGCAAGACGGGCGTATCATGTGAGACATTTTGCGAGAGAGAGAGAGTATTTTGTGCAGTTTTGTAGTATTTGTGGAAAAGTAATAATGATTGAGATTATAATATCAGTTTGCATTGTGATGGAAGCTGTCCTGTCATTGAGTGCGGTTCCGAAGACAGAGCTGGCAGAGGCGTAGTAACATACAATTAAAATAGGAAGCAACAACAACAAGTCTATTTCTATGTCGGGGATGCCGGCCAATTTGACGGCAAGTATTATGGCTCATGAGGTGACGTACGCCTGGTTGAAATTGCATCCCAATTTCAGGAATCGGGAGCAGTTGCCACTCCGGGTAGAGGAGGGGCTGTGTCTGTTGGTGGCGTTTTTTTTGAATGATGGCTTGGATGTGGATGCGGTGGGGGAGGACGAGGTGTGGATGGGATCTTATGCCAGTGAAGAATGGCAGCGGCTGCAACACTAAAAAACCAAAACATAAATTCATGTGTTTGACCAAGTAATTAAAACCACAATGAAATAAATACATCATTGATAAATTCACCCATGTTGAATGTTTGTAAATAATTATATAAATTTTTTATTTAAATGACAAATGACAAATTAAAAACTAAGATTCAATATCAATTAACCATTGATGAATTAAAAACAAAAAATCTGGAACTTTTTAAATAAATATTATAATTTTAGCAACTATACATTCCTAGCACTAACCAGTGCCTAGTGCAATAGCTCAAAACATTGTTTTAGAACAATATGTAAATAGTCAAATTTTGAAAAAGATTGGAGACGCATCACATAAATTCATGTTTCTGAAAAAATAATAGTAAAACTCACCAAGAGTTTATGAAAAAATCAGTGGTACCATCAATCTAAAAATTGGTACCTCAATGGAAAATGATCAATCAAACACAAAATGTAAATATGTATATTTTTACTAAAATCACATCATCTTTATTATACCAATCAAACAGACCTAACTCTAATAGGATCAAATGGTTAACACAAAGTTCTTCCAAAGAACTTTTTGAGATTCATTCAAATCTAGTTTATTTAGTTTATTGTGATAGACTGGGTATGGTGCAGGTGGTTGTTGATGGTAGAGCATTTGCATGAGAATGGGACAAACTCAGGTTTTGTGATGTGTGGTTGTGTATAGTGAGGGATTGAGCAATGATCCATGTTGTTTGAGGCCCGAGAGTGCATATGGTAATTGGAAGGACTGAGGTTGTCAATGAGCAGAGCTTGCATATAGCAATAGGCTGGACCATGGGCAAAACTTGTGGGGGTAAAGGTTGTTTTTGGTGGTAGAATATACTGGGGCTTTTAACAACTAGAGCTTGCATATGGCAAAAGATAGGGCAGTGGGAAGGACCCATTGGGGTTAGAAATTGTCTTTTGCAAGGGGATAAGTTTTCGCCGCTGATGAATGGGGCACGTACATGGCCAGAGATGAGGCAGTTGATAAAACCATTTTTAGAGATTGTGCATGGCAATAGGGTGAGCTAAATCTGTTGGAAAGTAGAGCTTGGTCATGGTAAGAGATGGGAAAATAGACAAACCCCATTGGCAGTACAGATTGCACTTGGGAATAGTATGGGTAGTAGCTGTTGGCAAGTAGAGCCTGCACATGGCAAGAGGCTGGGTAGTGGGCACTGGACAAAACCATTGTGGTTAGAGATTGCTCTTGGCAAGAGGTCAAACTG
>JALLPE010000898.1:0-14077 GCA_036940025.1 Conticribra weissflogii | reverse complement strand
ATTTTGGACAGGGGTGTGATTTTAATATTTTTACTAACAAAATGGCAAAATTGCATAAAAAAGGTGGGCGTTATCGACTCATCTTGGTAGTCAATAACAACGGACCGTAAAGGGATATGAGCTGATGCATCAAACAACTTAGTACTGACAACAGAGACCTCAGGAAGAGGTGGATGAGGTGGTTTCACTGCTTCATTATCCTCCATGTCCAAACAAGAAAGTGGTGATTGAAATTATTGATGAAATTATTGATACTTTTTGGACAGTGTTCAAACTTTTCACTTACAGAACTGGCTCTTATAACTATTGTTCAAGTTTCTTTGAAAATGACAATACCCTATCCGGCTGATCTCACCTTTGGCGCAAGATGCATTCTCTTCCATTCACTGAGGTTCTTGGTTTAGTTGCCTGTTGGACCACATCAAAATAGCTGGGAATAGGATCTGCAGAGAGGTCTTGGAGTGATGTCAAAACTATCAAGAATGAGTAGAGGGCAAATATAGGCAGCAAATCTTGGGAGAAAAGGGCCATTTTGTACACAACCACAAAGCTTGAGGACACTTAGTTATTGAAAAGTTTGGATTCATCAAATGACCCTTACTATGAGATGATGATTTGAAGTAAGTACCTTTTTAGATAAAAACTTTTTTACCTCCTTTTTCCACTATAGTACATCATCTTGCCAGATTTGATTTACAGCTCCAAGATTGGGGTACTGATACAACTCAACTCAAGGAACCTGCAAAAATGCAGAAGATTAAGGGTTGGACAGAAAAATGGGAGAAGGAAAGGCATAAAAATAATGACGCTGTTGCTAAGGCCATGTTTGTCAACAAGTATGAAGACATTGTGTTATACTTACCTAATGCTGATAATAATACTTTTTATGTTTGCAAAAATTAGATTGCATGGGTACAAGGTAGGGATGGTGGTTTGACTACTTTTGGAGACTGTAATATAAAGGGAGTTGAGGATGAACAACTTACCCCCTTTTTTTGAAATTTCATTAATTCAACTGAAACA
Source organism: Conticribra weissflogii (assembly GCA_036940025.1). Lineage (NCBI taxonomy): Eukaryota > Bacillariophyta > Thalassiosirophyceae > Thalassiosirales > Thalassiosiraceae > Conticribra > Conticribra weissflogii. Next base: position 13,054 of record JALLPE010000898.1, on the reverse strand, counting down.
GCAGAAGGAAGTTGTTGTAGTTGATATGCCTGAACCTGGTAGTGAGGAAGAGAATGATTGGGGTAGTGATGACTATGATAATAACTGTTTTTTAGTATCATGTTACATAGTACAATTTTTACACAACATTATACTGTTTTTATTGCATTTGTGGATAGATCTTTTTGAGTAGAATCTAAATATAATTTTTATATATTTTTAATATTTTTCTAAGAGTAAATTAAGTTATAAATTATGTCCTCTAAGAATGAAGGGACAGGACATATGTCCTCAAATGACTTTGAGGCCACGGACATTTTTCAGAAAATGTCCTGGGATGTAAAAAGGACATGTCTCAGAAATGCCATATGTCCTCAAATGTATCCTCAAATTTTCAAGAGGACGGGCTGGGCCATGGCCCACTAACCTAAGTAATCATTAAAATGTCAATCAAAGTTTCACATTAAAGTCTAATATTGTGAGCATCTGCATGTTGTCTGTATAATTTGCAAGATTTCATTTTGCTAAACATTGACAACATGAGGTCTGTGCTTCATAATAAAAAATATTTGAGTAGTATGTGGAAATGGATTTGAAAACTCATCCTGAACTTTGCATTGAAGTTTTGTTTGACATCAGAATTTGATGTTAAGGTTAATATGAGTCTCAGTCTTGATTTTGAATTTCAGGATTGGAAAGGTTACAGTCCTCTTTTGATTGTGAATTCCAAAATTTTGTTTACTTATTAATTTGTGAGACTTATTATTATATATTGTACCAAATATTGATAATTTGCTGTTTTCCAGAAGGAATTATTAATTATCTCTTTTGTTATTTGTAATAGCACTGAGACTGAAATATCCACCTAAAAGAAAACAAAACAAGAACACCAACAGTCATTTCAAAATGCATGATACAGTGTATAGAAGAAGAAGAAAAAACAATTTTATTTGGTGAAAAAGTGATTAGAAGACTTGGGTGATAATGAATCATGGATATGTCTTTGTTATTTGATGCAGATTACAAATTAAAAGTAAAGAATAAATATTTTATAAAAGCAATTGAACAGTTTGTAAATATGGAAATAAAGTAATGAATGAATTTTTGCTGAACTACATTGCTTTTGAATCAGAAGTAGTATATATGATCACATTGCTTGTTGAAAATGTTTGTGCTGTTGCTATGCTGATGGCTTGTGTATGATTGTGCTGAACATCTTCAATGAGAGCAATGAATCAATGATGGAATTAATTTTAAAAGTAATAAGCCATTTTTAACTACATAAGAAGGATGTTTCCATGTGGATGGAGAATTAGAAACTGTTGTATTCATTCTTATCTTGTCAATAACAGAAGATGCAATAATAATATAAATATGCCAAATTTTCGTAGTGAATTTTGTACATTGCCAACATAGTCTGCTCAATTGCTGATTGGTCTGACTACAAACCTTGGTCCCATCTTAGCACTAGACTGAGGGCATTGGCATGTTATAACCTATCATGCATGTATTTTTATTCCTTGGGAAGAGAAGAAGCCTTAGTACAACCATATTGAATGAATCAGTATCAACATGTACTTCAACAAGTCAATTTTTGATAACAATCCAAAATTCATTTCCTAACTGATGGGATAATTTTTATTACAACATGCAAAAAATTAAGTTCCCACTAGCTCCTAAACAAAATTTTGAAAAAAATCAAAGAGAATTGAAAAATAGTATCAAAACAAAAATGCAAAGAAAGGTGAAGTGATCTTACAGCACCAAAAGTAAGGACTTCCTACATTCTACTTCCAAAATCACTACCAAAATATAAATCAGGCTAAAAATATTTGTAGAGTCAAATGAGTCAAATGAGTCAATGAAATGAACGAAAATTTTGATCAAAGATTTCATATACATCAGAATACTACCTAGAGGAAATTTATTAAATTTCACAGGGATGCATTTTGAAAAAATCACGGAAATGACAAAAATCGGATATCCATCCTACTATAATCTTATAGGCTGGCAAAAGTCATCCAAAGATTAATCAATAACACAAGTTACATTATACATGCTACTACACTTCTTTATGTTCAATCAACTGCTGAAATCATCTAAACACAAAGAAATGTTAATTTTATTTTCTTTAAAGTGAAATCAAATATGTAAAGACAGAATTTGCAAGCCCCCAAAACTGACTCTTACTTTGGTGCAGAGACAACAAACAGCAAAGTCTATAACAATAACAATTTTTTACAGGAATATATATATCAGGATATATATTTTGAAAAAAATGATTTCAATCTTTTGGCATCATACAGTTGTGGGAAATGGATAGAGAGAGTAGTCATGTCCAACATAATTATTTCATTCACTGCTCATGCATAACCAAGGCTTCTACATCTCCAAAAGCTCAAACACTCAAAACAACAATGGAGCCTTTCAATAAGTAGATTTAACGTCTAATTCTAAAACAACCACAACATTAAATTGATAGCAAATGATCTACCACAAAACATGTGTCAGAGTGCTAAGAGTAAATGCATTGAATTGACAGAAAACTAAATCTTTCAGTTTTGTGTCAAGTCCACACAAATCATCCAAAAAATTATGCATGGTGTACTTCAATGAAAAAATTCAATGAAAAATGAGGAAATGTCCAAGAAGTATACAACTAATAAGGAGGAGAGTAGATGTTTGACAAAGTCTTTCAAATACCTGATGGGGAAGTCTTGAGTTGTCTTGACAAAAAAGACCAATGGACTCAAATGCAACAATCATTCCAAGATGTTGTTGCCACAAACATGTCAATTCCCAAAGGTTGATAAGATTGTATTGAGGCAATTACAGCAATGATTTGTTGAAATTGCAATTGAAATATTATAATCTTGATTATTTTTAATTTTAATCCATTCAAAATGAACTTTATAGCTGGTTGATTGTTTCATTTACTGAACTTATTGGTTACTGTCAATCCTCAACATGATGAGGACAGTGTCTAATTGAATGGCAGTCATTTAAATGAATTTTCAAAATCCATAAGCTGATGAGGTCTCACAACTATACTGATAACTTATTTTCATGAATGACCCATCACTTAATTTGAAGCATTTTTAATTCTACTGGAAATGAAAAATAAAAACTCTCTTGATTCTAATGCAATTGAGTAGTCATTAAAATTTGTCAAGATGCTCATAACGCCAAAATTTTGTGCAGAATTGAGCTGAATTGATTCAAGTGAGAATCAAATTCATCAAATAGCCCAATATATTGCCACCACAATCAGCATTTTTTCTTTTCCTTTTTTTGATGGAAAGTTCCTATGGGAATAGTTTAAAAAACAGCATGTGATCCAAACTTTCATTACGTCGCTGGGTATTTTACTACCCATAGTTTGTTCTAATTAGATTCAAATTCATGATCACATGTAGATCATGAAAATAAGTTTCAATTTAATCCTTCAAGATTGAAAATTGATGAAGTTCAGCTAATATCCAGTTTCCTGCAAAAAATATGATGCTAGCATTTATCATACAGTCAGCATGGGGTTCTTGTTAACTCTTATTCAGACCACATTATAGATCACAAGCTTTGGGAAATAATCCAGTTGCAGCTTACACTTAATGTTCCAATTTCAAAGAAAGAATGATAGATAATGGCATTGATTGAACCACGATCATTATATAATATTGAGCAATATAAAGTATTTTGTCAACATTGATTGAAAGGAAAAACCTGCAAATGGAATGTTGTGGAAGTGCATCTGAAATTCAATTTGTCACATCATTCTCAAAAAATTCTTCCTTATTCTAAATTCTTTTTCATAATAACCTTTTCTATAGCCCAAAAGAAATACAAAAAATGATCAAAAGCAAATATTTGACTCTGTCCCGCATTATACATCTAAAACCCCATCTAGCAAGGATACAATTGTTTCACAAGATGGACTCTAATGGAAGCTTAGTATGAAAGCTTAAGGATGATAACACTATAGTGTAACAATGAAAAAAATTACCAAAGAATGGTACAAGTTTCATCATAAGTACACAGGCATTTGATGTTCTACATAGTTGTTACGTTTGGCACCATGATAATATTGCATCTGAAGGGTTTTGCACCATGGTGCTTGTTTGTGATCCATTCAATGAAGATAGAGAATTAGTCCTATTTCAAATGAGGAAGCTATCAAGATTGTGATGCAGACTATATTCAATGATTTCAGTGAGGTTTCAAAACATGATTAAGGAGGGTACTTACCTTTTCAAAGTGAGGATTGCTCTGTAATTGTTGGAAGCATATGGGGAATGATGGCAGAAACACCTGCCATCCTATTTGCAAGTAAGGCTTGGTGATTGACACATACATGTTTCTGATGATTTTTTCATTCCTATTTTTGGGCAAACTCTTTCTAAGATTGAAAACTGAAGGTCAGAATGAAGAATTTTGAAATGAATATTTTCCCATTATTGGTGATTGAAATATTGATTTTTACAATGGGAAGAAAAAGCTAGTGCAAATGTAATTTATTCAGTATGACTCAAGTATTCCATTATATTTTCATTCTCATGTACAATGGGAAGAAAAAGCTAGTGCTAATGTAATTAATACAGTATAACTTAAGTATTTCATTGTGATTTCACTCACATGTCAATACATAAACTGTTTGAAGTTCCAAAAACTTTGAAATGAATAATAGTTCCACCACATGAAGGTGGAAATCTAAATTTTGATCTTTTTGGAAACTTCGAATTCCCTCCCAGTTTTACTTGAACTAGAACATAGAAATTGAGGGCATAAAATTTTCTACAAGAGTGCATTGTGGCCAATGGTTTCCCACAAGTAAAAATGAGCTCTCCACAAAACACATTTTTATTACTGTTTACTTCATAACTCATCCATTGTCAATTTTTCTGAAAACCTCCAACAACCAACAAATTAAACAAAAATTTACAACCAATCTTGAATCTATATTGAATCAGTCAAAACAATATCTCAAAAATTGACGAATCAAAAAATATTTGTTTTTTGCTGTACAGATTTTCAGGTCTAACTAGAATGATTACTCTATTTCAAATTCATTTGAGAATTAAGATTTGAAGAAAAAAATTGCAAAAGTAAATAGAAATAAAACCCACCAATGATGACTACAAAATTTAGAAGTTTAAATTCTGAAATAAAACGTTAATAATCTTAAATTGAAAGAAAGATGAAATAAAAATGATTGAATACATAATTTAGAAAGTCCCAAAGAAATGCACAGATTTACTTCAAACCAGTGCAAAATCTTGAAAGAAGATATATTTGATAGCTATTCTAAGACCTGTGTACACTATTAGTAAAACTGAACAATGGCTAATAAGAGATCATTGTTGAGTTAAAACAAAAAGAATTAAAAAATCATTGATGAGTCAAAACAAAAACAAAAGTATTTTTGAGCCAAAATGGTAGCTAAGGGCGACAATTCAAATTAAGAATATAAAAAATTGTCAAAAATTTGAAATAAATCTAGAAAACTTTGACACATTTGAAAAAATTGGATCCTATCACCATGCATGATGTGAAGGCAGCCACGCCCCAAGTGATGAATGATAATGGCACAAGAGATGACATGCCTTCATTAGGTGTGATCTCCATGAGATGCTTGTACCAAGAAAGTTGAAAAATCATCTTTGATAGAATATATAGATCTATGGTTGGAATACTGTGATTGGTGTGTCTTGTAAAAAGTTTGAACTGGGGAAAAGCAATTGATGATAGCTTTGGGGCTGATGTTTTGTTGGAGGCATGCTTCCATCTTGCCACATGGGTGGACAAGAGGACTGGAGAAGGGTGAATGGATTGTTCTGTTGGGGATTTGGGTGTTTTTTGATATTGTGATTGTCAAAGTTTCTGACTTGGAGTTGCAGTTTGAAGGCCAATGACAGCCCTGTCAAGAAAAGATTTTCAATTGTGTTGTTGATATGGAGAAGGTATTGTGATCTGATCATCATCATAGGAAGCAAAAAGAAAGGATACATATTACAACTGTGACTGTGAGAGTAATTTAAACAGTTGCAGTGGAAAGGATCATTTTTTAGCCATTCCTGATTTTTTGGTGAGCTGGGATGCAATATTGTCTGCTGGTTGGTTAGATATGACTGGAGGGGTTGACCCAGTGGTATTTCCATTGGATTCTCTCCATTATTCATTTTGAACAGAGCCAATATGATTTTGTCATCTTGGATGAGTTCTGTGGGATTCATTAATGCTACAATGGCCCATGATTGGTCCTTGCTAAGTTTGGGGAGATGTGTCTTGATGCCATTGTCTCATAGGCTGTGGTCCAAAGCTCATTGTCTCAGGTGAGGAAAGCTGATATCATAAACTCTCCAAACTTATCCAAGATGTGTTGGAGGAGGTCAAGGGTGCTATGTTTGGGGGCAGAGCTACAAATGGCTTGCAAACTGTATGCAATCAGGAATTACACCATTATCTTAACAAGCTTGAAAGTTGTCATAACTGGATTGTTTGACAGGAGGAAAGGAACCAATGGAAGAAGGTTGGTTTTGGGATTGTTTGGTTGTACATCAGGTTAACAGGAATATCAGTCAATTTGGGAGTGCTTGCACTGATGGAAGTTAGACCAAAGATGGGTGGAGTCATTGCATTGGGTAAGAGTTGAATGTTGGTGTGGATGATCTTCTTCCTGAGAGTGATGAAAAAGAAATCAGCAAACTCCAAACCTGGGAATATCTTGGTTTGATTGACATTTGACTTGGTTTGTAGGAAGGCATTCACACATAATATCTGGACTTACAGTTGCATATGTTAAAATACTTTGTGACATAGGTTCTCTTGGTGGCAGTTGTGTTCTCAATAGAAGAGACTATGAGGGGTTGTGTAGAAGTTGTGAAACACAAAATGAGTTTAGAATTCATGTAAATTGCATATTGCATGGAAAGACTTAAAAGCTGTTTGAGCTGTGCATGTTGCAAGCACATTTAGGAGGTTGCAAGGTAGCAAAGGCCCTTTAAGGAATGGGATATCTAGGGGCAATGGGCAGTAGGAATCACATTGGCAAAGGTTAGCTCAGTATGAACAAGTCAAGGAATTTGCTAGTTGATTCTCGATGCTCCTTTTATGATCACTTCTCTAGGATAACAGTACCTACTACGATAGTACCCTACCAATTCCTCACTCTCCATAGTTTCATGTCTCAACTATCTAAGAAGTTACCTTCTACCATGATATCACATTTTCTGACCCTCTTCCTCACATCAAATCCGAGCCACGTCGAGGCATTTGCCCCTGGAACTTCCTTTGCTCGCCGCGTACCCATCTCGTTTCCGCCATCATACCATACTTTCTCGGAAACCACCCATCTTCCCAGTATCTCCAAAACCTCACATCTTCGCGCCCGCCCCAAAAGCAAATGGGACGATCTAACCGATGAAGATGACGATGAATTCGACATTTCAGACGATGAACTCTTCGTCCCCGCTCCGTTATCTTCTGCCGATTTTGTACCCAAAGACATGAAATATACGGAAAGCAATATTCGTAGGCAGACTGCTACTTTCGACAAATTAGTTGAAGTGGGGGGGAAAGATGTAGTGAATGATGTGTATGTCAGGGCTCCGGGAGAAAAGGAGTGGTGGTTGGTTGGAAAAATTGCTCGTGTTTCAGGTAAGTTCTGATTTTTTGAATTGTATCATACATGTTTCGTTGTTGTGCACTTCAGTTCTTGCTAGGCAAAATACGACAATAAACATTTAATGGGGAGAAAAAATAATGAGTGCAATGAATAACAACATCGAAATACAAATTAATTATCATCTTACAAGGCAGCTTTCTAATTTTGGGGAAAATTCTCCCGGAAACAATATGTTCACATCTCTGCAATCCATCACATCAATTAAACACCGCTCAAAAAGACATCTCACCAGAGCAAGCCATAGAAAGGCAATGGCCCCTAATCGATCGCCATGTCTGGGCCCTTCGCCTACCTGTACGTCAAACTTCCGAGCTCGGTGCGCTGGTCGAAGTCTGGTATGCTCCGGGCGATTCCGAACTCGATGCCGCGAGGAACGATCCGAATGTGAAATTTACTAAGGTGGAAAAGGAAAAATGCAAGGGCGCGAGTGATGTGGCAGTGACGTTGGTGGGATTCGTGGGAAAGGTTTATGATGCGAGGAGGGGGGAGCCGATGTTTTTTGTGGAAAGGGATGTGAGGACCGGGGAAGTTTTGGTTGGGAGGAAGATTGAGGGGGATTGGATAGAGGGTCATGGGAGTTGAGAAGAAGAAAGAGATATTTATCTTATTTTTTGATCATCCATTAGCGTTGCAATGATATGAAACCTGACGAAAAAGAGGTTGCATTATTTTGAACGAATTTGTGAAATACGAATCTGCAGTTATTTTACTGAAACCGTGGACGGTAGTTAGTCTCCAAACAATTCGACCATTCTACCTATGAACACATGAAAACCAGTTAAAATATTCTATCCAAAGCAACTATGCTGAGAAAATCAAACTCTCGTTTATCCTGAAGTTATGACAACCTAGTAAAACTTGTACTTATGAGTATCCTCAATTGTGTTAGAAATCAGTTCAATGTTCTGCTTTTGTTTTTCTTCAAACAACCGCACACAATGTGAAGATATAACTTTTCGGAAGTTTTCAGAACATGTCACAAATTATGTTAATTTCGTCCTTACACAACTCATAATCGCAACCTGTCAAGTCAATTTCAGACGACCCACAATCACATGCGTGTAATATATCAAAGAAATTGTGTTTCCTAAATCAGGATATCATACCTCCCAAAGATATTCATCTCTCAAGCAATCTACAAGGTGTTTTCAGCTTAAGCTTTCGCACTGATAAGCCTCTCTTCAACGGTTTTCCAATTAATGACATCCCAAATAGCATTCACATAATTAGGACGAACATTCCTGTAATCGACATAATAGGCATGTTCCCAAACATCGATTCCGAGAAGAGGAACCAAACCGGTAGTTGCTTGGAGCGGATCTTGGTTTGCACAAGTTGCAGCCTCAATGCGTCCTGATTCACGTTATTTATAAAAGTTTCCAAGTATAAGATTTTTGCAGTGATCAATATGAAGCCATGAAATTGATGTCAAATTCGAAAGGCTTAGAACAGATTACACAACTTCCAACCATGTATTTTTTAGGAACGAGAGAAGATACTCACCAGTCTTGGCATCAAAGCCCAACCACCCCCATCCGCTTCCTTGCACTGCCACAGTCATAGCCGAAACCTCCTTCTTCATTCCTTCCAAATCCCCAAACCTGGCGTCCACCGCCTCCTTCAAAGGTCCACTAGTAGGGAATTCGCTATTCCCCTTCGAAGTCAAATTTTCCCAAAAGAGAGTGTGGTTGACATGCCCGCCTCCGTTGAACTTGAGAGCAGATTGGAGGGAAATAATGCCAGAGACATCACCGGAGGAGACGGCAGCATCGAGTTTTTCGAGGGTGGCGTTGAGGTTGGTGACGTAGGTGTTGTGATGTTTGGAATGATGGATTTCCATTGTTTCGGCGGAGATGCAGGCTGTTTCGAATGTTATGTCAATTGAAGAGTATTGTCGTGTTGACATGGTGTCGTCATGATCGAAAAGCAGCGTTGCATAAATGGAGAAATTAAAGAATATGCATTCGGGACTAGAAACGAAGAGGAAACGACAATTGATGCACGGAACCGATGAGAAAAACTGATCACTCACGTTCTAATGCCGCATAATCATAAGGCAAATCAGGAAGGACGTGCTTTCCTCCCGAAGGTGCCGACGAGAGATAGGCGGCCGCAGACTTTGCGAGTTCAGAATTGAGCTTTGAGGAGTGGACGTGCGCGGCGGCACGGAGGGCAGGGGTAATGATTTGCTTGGCGGACATGGTCAAGCTATTTTTTCAAAAAGAATTAAGAATGTTGCGAAGCGTGTCCTTTTAAAAAAGTGCATAAAGTTGGGGCAGAGCTCTTCGTCACTCGTCACCCATTGGACAAAAGTTCGATATCCTCGACCACAGAAGATTTTGGATCTTTGGCGAACCTATCGCCAATAAGCTATTTCATTCACAATATTATAAAGTATGTGACGATAAGGTTCTCCATTTGCCATCTACAAAAATAGAGAAAGAAAAAATAATATGATCAGGGTCAGTTCTTCCCGCTTGTTTAAGCACACAAGATGATGTGTACTACAATAGACTCAATACACGATATTACTACTGCCCAATGTTGGACCTTTCACGTACAGCATGATTTTGCCCCCTTTTCTCATATCTCGCCCAACAACCCTTGATGACTTCGTCGTTTCATAGACTCTCACCCCGCCTCTACCTACACAAGATATTTTTTCTTGCCTGCCCTGGCTCCTCCTACGCTACAAAATTCATTAATTACAATATTGAAATGATTCGTCATTATTCGTCTTAGATATATTTAAAGCGTTATATTTATAGCGTTATCATCATGTCTCATTCCAAAGCAGCAACCCCGGCAAGCCGAGACAAGCAACATGCCTCGAATACTGCGGCTGGAGAGCTGTGAGCATTATGACTTTTTCTGATTCAAGTGGTTCTTCTACCTTTGTTCTCTGACAATTTCAAATGTATTACCTGCCTTATGTGACGCCCACGTTGCCTTCGTTACATATTCCGGTATTTTTTAGCCTGCTAGAAAGATTAAGAGTCCTCTTAACCCGCCTAAATGAAGCCTCTGACATCTGCCAAAACTGGCCCGAATCCGATGGAGACTCCGCCAAAATTCACGCCGAAACAGCCACCAATCTCATAAAATGTATAGCTAAAATTACACGATCAGTCCGATCGGTTGAACGACACGTCAACGGAACGGGTCCCCCACAAAACAACAACCCCAACAGTGCCCATACTTCGGAGGGAGCAATATCGAAAGAATCGTTAGAGTCATTTCGTGATTCATTGGATGAAAAGTGCCCGATACCTTTAGATTTGTTGGACTTAATGGATGTTGGAAATCCTTTTGGGATGAATCCGCAATGTTATGCCAGGGGTTTGATGAAGGAAGCGTTGAGGCAACTTGCGGGGTTGGAGAGGAGGAAGAGGGCTTTGGATATGTTGGGGACGGCGATCGAGAGGGGGTTGGAAGAGAGGATGAAAGCGGATAGCATGAAGGGGGAAGTGAAAAACGATGGAGACGGGGATGGTTCGTCCCTGAAAAAGGAAGAAACAGAAGTATCTAGTAAGAGGAAGAGAGATGATGGATCTGATGATGCAGATGAGGCGAAGAGAATCCGACAGACCAGCTGATTGAAGGAATAGTCTAATACAAAATGCTAAATAGGACAAAAAATCGAGCTAGATTTCACACGTTATGAAATTATTCGTCTCCGGGGATTGCAGTGTTGCAGATAACTAGACAATCGAATAAATGATCTCCTTTTTTGTGCGTACGTAGATTGTGCTGAATACCAAAACAAATCCAAACTGATTCAAGTTAACCTCTCCTCCTCCTCAACACTTTTTTCTTCCTACACCGAAATTTCAAATGGACACTAGAAACTAAGCATCGCCAAAGTCCATCACCCCAAATTCCCGAAGAATCAAAAATTTACCCTCAAATTCTTTACCATTTTCTGAAATTCTTGGCAGTTTCGTGAAAATTCTTATCCATCAACTCCGGCGGAATACCAAAACGACTGAACATCTTCACGCTAAAATGACGGAAGTAGAAATGCCTCCCAAAGATGGTTCCGACAAAAACTAGGAGGGTGGCATACATGGGCGTCATAATGACGAGGGAGCAGATTCGATAGGACCATGGACCTGTTGATGTGTATGTTGAGAAAAAAATGAAACAGTGGAAATCAAAAGAAAAAAAGAATGAAAAAGAAGTTGCGGTGTTAGACGACAGTTCCCTCGATATGTACGACTGCGAATATTTTATTAATTGTTCATTCAACTCACCATCTTTCATACTCCCCTCCAAACCCAAAACATTCGAAACAGCCGGCCGAACCAAAAACATGGTGGAAGATCCAGTGATTCCAAACACTGTGCAAATAAGGGCGATTTCTGCGTACCATTTGGGGGTGTTTCGTGGCGGCATTGGTTTTGGTCCCAGGAACCTTTGAAGGAAGGTTGTGTGTTCGATGTTGGCAGAACCATTGCTGCTACTGCTGCTGCCATTGCTGTTGACCTTTTGCGCAGTAACATTCTTTGTCGCATTGGACTTATCGCTGTTCCATCGACGATGGGTTAGAATGGATTGCAACTTTTGTCTCCAGTTTTGTCTTTGTGAAAAAAGTAAATTGTTGGAAAAGTTTCGAGGATGACCTTCAGATATGGACGGATAGATAATGGAATTGGTGCCCCACGATTTCGAGAAAAAATTACTTGAGGGACAATAATTACGATGAGAGATGAGGTGTCGATGAGTTCTATGGTGATAGACCCTGCTTTTTACCGAGAGGGCATTGAAGAGAGATGAAGGTTGCACTCGGAAGTGGGATAGTGACATCATGGCGCCGCTTATTGGATTTTTCGATATAAAACAGATAACTATAATCTGGAGAGACGTAGAGCAATGAGAATATTGTGCCTTCAAGTACGACCATGATAAAAAAGGGCATCAAGTACTATCATACGATTACCATACAAAACAGACATTCAAGTAGTACTTCTATTCTAAAACATGAGAGTATCATCTTGTTACGTGCTTCTTTGTTTCACAGGAACTAGCTACCTTACCCCCTACTAATATTATTTATTCTAAAACAACAAAAAGAAAATTCAACATGAAATATTGGAGCATTTCCGTATCACACTAACGCACAAATACATTTTTGTGGTTTGTGCACGCCAGCACCATATTTACATGCACAAACGTGCAAAAACAGAACACAAGTTGTTGCGAACCATTCATTGGAATTTATCTCAAAAAAACTTTTCACTACAGTAGTTTTTTTTTCGTGCTCCTCCATCCAGCTCTCTCCCCTCTCTTTTCATAACTCGTATCGTAACTCTGCAAACCATGTTTTCATGCTTTACTCATAGGAATAAAAAAATCAATTGGAATGATTATCACGAGGAAACCAAGATCGGAAGAGCA
>JALLPE010000897.1:0-14089 GCA_036940025.1 Conticribra weissflogii | reverse complement strand
TTGTAGGAGGAGATTCAACAACGCCACCCCATAGAAACCGTGGGGAGTTGTGAAAATTCCTCACAAACATTTCAATTGACTCCACATAATGGTAGCAATTGAAAGTATGGGCGCCTCATTTCTTGGGATAGCTGGTTGAAGGAGGCTGTGGTACACCGTATCCTGTAACTAGCTTTTGGCCAGAATTGCATGTGGATCCCAAGCCAGTTAAGCATTGTGGGAGATCTCCTGTTTTCATTTTGTAACCTGCCCTTGTGCCTGTCTCTGCATGTACAATAACTGTGAACTGTTGTTTCCATCTGGTCTTGTGAATATCCCTAGGGTTTTCTGGGCCTGAGTAACTGGGAGTTGATGGATGCAGCAGATTATCCCACCAGGAATTAAAACCAACATTGAGTACTCCTTCTCCTGTGAGTAAGCACAATATTGCAAGATCCCATCCAGTTTCTGATCATATCCTATTAATGTATAAGCTCTGGTTTGAGCGCTCCTCCAGTTGCTATCAGTAATCTCCCCCAGTTGTGTATGGACTCTTGTATTTTGTTGTGCACTTGTGTAGGTCCCTCCATATGGGACATATCAAGATGCCTTGAATTGGTATTGTCCACAAAAAGTGCCCCCGCCACAGACATCTGAAGTGCTGAAATTGGGCATTGAAATGTGATGCCTTTATGTCAGCATCTGTGAGCTTCAATGATTGTGATTCTGACCACTCCCCAGGCTGCTGGTGATGTATCATTGCATTGGCACATGCCTTGATTTTGTACTGTATGCCCCCTTCCATGAAGCTTGTTGAGTTGCCAAAGGCTGTCTGGAGGAAGATTTTTATCTCCTCAATTGCCTGCAACATTGACTGAACTGCTGTGGGAGGGACTCCTGTGGCTTGGAAAACCAGACTAGCAATCATGTGACAAATCCTATGAAAACAATTTAAAGCATTAACAGAAGCTATTACTGCTGGGTTTCAAAACTGGTGTGATATGTCATAAAAAATATTTTCCAGAGTGTGCCATCCACTGGAGTCCTTCCTTGTTTGCTGAATATTTCTTCTGGTATTAGGTGGTGCATTTTGACCTATCATAAAATCTGATGACCAAAAATAATTTTGTTTGTAGCATGGAAATCTGCTTCCATATAAGAGGCATTGTCCTGAGTTTGGTGACCAGATTAACTCATAACTCCTTCTCTAGCATAACTATAATGCCCCTTTGCCACTGCAAGTATGGAGCGCTGAATGTAAGGTCCACTGTAGCCTTTGCTATGGAAGTGATTGAGGTATGGAGAAATGCCAAGGATTTATAATGTCTGAAATGAAGACCTGATTCTGATGAGGATGTCTCTTCCTTGGTGCATGTACAATAGGCTTTCCAATCATGGGGCCCAATAATGGTAGAAAATAGGGGACCAGCAATCTGTGCTCTGATGTCTGGTTTTGAAGAAAATATATCTGCTGTGGCTTGATCCATGTATGGGTTGTGGTATATTAAGGTTAAAACAGCTGAGGCTCATATAGCCAAAGTCTTTGAACAGCAGGTGTTGGCCAATTGGGGACAAATTGGTGAGTGTCTACTGTTTGTTGTGTACTTTTGATATGATTGCGGCCATCATCTTGTCTCCTGTAGTCACCTCTGTGGGGATTCCTTTTTGTTCAACCTGGACTGGTGATACACTCCTTCCCTGTAGTTGCCCCATAGCCCTCCATAACCAGGTGAAATGAGCCAGTTGCCATTCTCAAGCAATGATTTCTTGGATATTCATAATTTGTTGATGGTCCTCTGCTTATTGCCTGTAAGAGGTGGGTCTGCAAATGGCGTGTCCTATTATGCCCTGTGGATCCAAAAATACTTGCACCTGTTGTTGCATACCTGGAGGCATTGTTTGATGTCAACCTCCTGCAGATGGAAGGGGTATTCAATGCTGTACCACCATGCGCTTTGTTGTAGGTTGCCACAGTCATATGACCATCCCTGTAAGCAGTGGAGTAAGTGGTGGTAGATCTTCTGGTATTGGAGCCATATAGCTGCTTCTGGCAAGTACAGCATTACCCCATTTTTGATGGTACAACATTTCTCTTCTGCATGCCTCATATAATTGGTGACCTCCTGATCAAGTGTGTTCAATGTGTCCATAGTGTTATGGTATGAGCTGTTGCCTGCATGAATGTACAGTGTGTGCAACCACTCTAGACAACAGTATTGTGTTAGCAATTCCGAGCAATGTGTCATATTTTTGGACAGAGTTGGTCAATCTAGTGCTGAGCCAGTGGTGTGGGGCCAATTGGATTGATGGGTTCTCTACCCCCAAAAATGGATTGGTTTGTTATATCCAGCACAAAAATTCAGTTGTCTCCCACTCCAAATCCCACAGGTAGTACATGGGCATTAGTAAGCATCAAGTCAATTTGCTCCCATGAAAGAATGTAGAGCCTATTTGTTGTCCTGTGATTGCCTCTATTGGTTCCAACATTGCAAGGCTTGTCAGATCAGTTAGTTCCTTCCCCAATGTCCCCATGTACACATGCTGATTTATGTCCATACAAAGGATCATGCTCTCTCTGTCACCTTGTCATTTTTTCAATTGGTGTATTAGATCACATTGAAACCATTTCTAAGGGCATATGACATTGTGTCGTGTTTGTATGAAATATTGTCAGTGTTGCTGATATGTAGAACCAGAGGGCAGGTTTGAACTATAGCAGGGGTTGTATGCCATAATAACCCTGGAACAATATCCTCCTCTTCCCACATGTAGCATTGAGACCCAGCAGCCAAGTCTTGTTGGGTCCTTATCCAAGTCCATTAGCATCAAGAATTGATGTAACTCTTCAATTGTCATCATCATGGTACCTCCTTACTGATGTCAAGATATGTGTTTGTGTGTGTTGTGTCCTTTGATGGCCACGAGTACTGCATCCCAACAGAATAATTACCCTGGTCCATTAGTCATTGTGCAGTGACTGAAATTTATATGGTGTTCTGCCAAACTGCAAATATCTCCCTGAAAATTGAGGATTACATTGCAGAGTTTCATTTGTTTGTCATTCTGAGTGAGCTGCTGTTTAATTCTGTTTACATTCTCATAAAGGATTTGCCGAATTCCTTCAGCCTTATGGCTAGGATTAATGCCATGGGTGCAATACATCTCATCTAGTGTTGCCATTGTAAAACCCTGTTGTTTGTCCTTCCAAGTCTGTTATTGTTCTGTCAATGATTGGACCAGTTGTTGGTGATGTGTACATAAGTTTTGCAGTATCTAATGGCATTGTTCCTGTTAATTGTTATGGTATTGTTGTTGTAAAGACAAAGTTTTCCTGCGAAGTATGCTTCCTTTCTCCCCCTGAGCTCTTCCCTGATTAGTTATTAAAGTGGAAGTCCAAATCCTGTTCTGGAAGTATGTTGTATGCTGTTGTTTTCTCTGGCATTGTAAGAAACCAACATACAACAGATGTTCCCCATAGCTGACTGCCTGATGCCTCCCTGAATCCACTTCTTACAGTCCTGGAGCAGTGACTGGACAGCCTTTCTTTCCTGAATACCTAGTTTTTTTAAAGGGGATTGAGCAGAATAGGTACCAGCAAGGGTGTACCCTCTCTTGCAGGGGCAAAGCCTGTGGAACCAGAGAGTTGGCAGTTGAAGTGGTTGAGTTGTACCATCATCTTGACCAAATTGTCTTTGCTTATGGTCAAAAAAATGCTGATATCATCCTGGGGAGCACCAACAAGATGACAACTTCCTCAGCTTGGGACACCTGTGTAGGTGTGTCCAAGGTGGATGTGCTTGTGGGACTTTTGGGTTCTCTCTTCTTTGTGTGTATAGTCATGACTGACAGATTTGAAGATAATGGAAATGGATTGTCTTGGTTGTTATAAGGCTTCTTTGTGTGTTGGTGAAATGACAGCAAAGGCAGGTCAACTTGCATCCATTGCTCCTGTTCCATGGAGTTGAGATCAACCAACCTGGCTTCTGTTAGCAGAATCACCATCTTATTTGTAGCATCCCATGAGAGTTGTGTAATAGTTGTGGTGATGTCTGGATCACATGCATGGTTAATGAGATCCTTTATCATGTTCTGGTGATATCCTAGCTTTGTAAGATAATACTTCAATTACCCTGCAAAATGATAGTTCATTTGAACTAGATGCGCTTTGGCAACAGTTGTATAGGGGATGACACAGTCAATTGTTGACCCATTGGGCCACGGAAGTATAATGAGGAACAACAGAGACCCATCCTGTTATACAAAGCAATACAAGATGTCCAGTAGAGTTTGGTCAGATGAAGGATTAGGAGAGGAGTAAGGCTCCCTGAAACAAATTGTGACCTCAACAGTGATGTTGATAATCCCAATAATGGAATGTTGCAGGCTATTGTGATAATTGGCATGTATTTGAATATGCCAAAGGATAGAGCATTCTTGGTTGCAAGCATCTATTGTTAAAGGCTCTGTGACAAGGACATACTTGCCAAATGTTTGGCACATCAGGCCTTGCTTTGTAACATAACCAAATAGATGGAGAAGAAATGGAGCTGCCATCTCACTACAATCCAGATGAATAATTTACTTGTTCTGGCTCATGATGGCATCAAATCACTTGTCTTTCTTGTTGGCCTGATGTGGAAGGTATGGGTTATTTATGCAAAGATTAAACTCTGGAATGGTCCATCTGATGTGTGGATCATCCAGCATCCTGTTTTGTTCCATCTGCTGTTTCACTGCTTTAAGAAGTTTATGGAGTTATGTTGAAAGGAATTGGAGGTGGGCCTTGTTGAATAAAAAGGAAAACATCAACGGTATGTAACTATCATATTCTTGGCAAAACTTGACCCAGATGTTATGCCTGTTAACACACTTATACATATTGAAACCAACTGTAGAATATAGGATGTCTCTAACTTTGATGCCAAGATAAATACTAACCATAGCTCAGGATGTTTTTGGTGACTTTGCTGGTTGTTTTGTAGCTGGAATGAGTATGTACTGTCTTTCGGATATGTAAACCAGCCCAGTTATGTCCAATTGCCTTAAATTTGTGTTAGTACCCAGATAGGATCTCATGTGCTGAGGGGTTCCATTGGACACTATCATCTACATTGAGGAGTTGAGTGAAAAGATGAGTGATAACTTGGTGGCACTTGATAGCTGCATCTTTACAGGTTAGCACCATCAAGATTTCAACCAGGTTCTTGTAGGGCAACTGATATGGGTCTTTCCTGGGCAGTTGGACTGGGGGTTGAGTCAGTCTGCAGTTATTACATAGGATAGGTCTCAGGTTGGGTGATGCTCTGATGTGAGGCCTCCCTTGGGGTGTATCTGTGCCTTTCATCTGTGTGGTGATGGAAGCATGGTCCACATCCAACTGCCTTGTTTGACTGTGAGAAGAGATGCTGTTGGTATCATCTGTTGTAAAGTCAGTAGTCTCCTCATCCATATCTAACAAAGGTATGTTCCCAAGTATAAACAATAAAGTGCCTTTTTCCATCATCTTGCTATCAAGAAGTTTGGACATGATTGGGCTATTAGTTGGTGTTGTAGTTTTGGTAGGTTGAGTTGTTAATGATGTTTGTTTTATGGCTACTTGCTATCATTGATAGTTGTGGCACCATGGATTCAATCAATTTGGCCAGGCATTCATGATTTTGTTGTGCTATTGCTGAGATTCCATTTTGTGGTGTTGGCCAAAAAGGTCTGTTGCAAATTGGTTGTTATTCTGTATTTGTTCTGCATAGACCTCAATATTATTGATGTCAAATCTACCAGAGGAACCTGGATTGGGGGTAAACTTTATGTCTTTGGTGGGATTTGATGGTGAGGAGGGACATTCTCTGTTGTTGCTAGGTCTTATGGAGGTAGTAAGACACTGATCCTGTACATAATATAGTGAAACACTGTGGTTGATATGAAAATTGTGGTGGGTTCTGAGCAAAAGCCAAGCTATTTTAGTAGTTGAGCTGGCAACTTCAATGGGCCCAAATAGGGGGTCTTGTTGAGGATATCATGATGTTGAGCTGTTGCGAGCAATATTCCGCTGTTGCTGGAAGGGATAAATGGTTTCAGGCCCTGGGGTAGGACTCCAGTGTCATGAAATCGCTGGAGTGATCTATTACCCTGGATGCCGGATAATGTGTTGGCGTCGTTGGTCGCTTCGGGACGTCTGGGATTGGGATTCCGGCGTGGAGACACCTGGGAGCGCGATATGTCGGGCGGACGTGTTCTGTGTGGAATGGGGAGATTGCAGCGTACGTGAGCCAAATTATTATGGCGGTGGTTGTGGCATTTTGGATAGCAGGATGGTCGGGGAAGGTGTATTTGTTGGAATTAATGGAGGGTCCACAGTACGAAGAGTACCAGAATGCCGTGCATGTGTAAGTAGAGACATATTATTTGAGATTGACTTATCTAAACAAAAAGTGGAAAATAATTATATTTAAACACTCTCTCATGCCACCTCCCCACTAATCCTAAACCATTGACATATTATTCCTAGCTCATAAAAGCCCCACAATGATGCGCGGCGCCAATCCTTCACAAGAACAGTTCGCTCGCATGATAAAGAACGAGGGCGATCAATGCCGTGGCACAAATGTCTCCAAATCCTATCCAGACACTGCCTCTCAATGGATTACTCACTGTATAAATTTGATTTGCCCCTCCATATGCGTCGCATTCTCCAATTTGACGGGAAATGGGACAGCAACCAGCAACTGCAGCCGAGAATGCAGCCGCCATGTTCGATATGATTGCCTACCCTATTTAACCATCGGCCGAAGAGAACTCGCCAAAAAGAGGGTCAAATCAATCGTGTACTTCTTCGTACCTCTCATCCTTCTCTTCTTTTTTCTCAATGAAGATGCCGATTATGTCAACATGAAGAATGTTCCACTGAGACGCGCCTTACATACTGGTGTCTATACAAATTGGGAGTCGGGGCAGGTCAAAGATCTTCATTTTCATTCTTTGACTCTGAGTGTGCGGCAGAATCTCCAAAGAGAGTTTTTGGAGCGTCGTCCAGATAGATTCATGGACGTGAATGGGCACGTGACAACGATGTGTCCCCGGGGAATTCTATTTTTGTTCCACGGGTGCAATCGATACTCAGCTTCGTTTTATTACTCTCCTCAGGGGAGACGATTGATTTCCTCTGCTTTGGAACGTGGGTTTGTCACCGTGGCCGTGAAAAAGAAAGAGGAATTGGGATGTTGGAGTTGGAAAGATGATGCCGAGACGGTTTTGAAGCTGGGGAAGAAGTTTTTGGAGACAAGATATCAGGATGAATGCAGGAATAATCGAGGTGAAACAGTCTATCCACCGGTATTTGGGTTTGGAGCAAGTTCGGGGGGGCAGTTTGTTGGTCAGTTGGCAAGCGAAATGAAGAAAAACGGAAAAGCCTACTTTCCTTTTACATTTTCAGCGGTGAATATCCAAATCATGGCGCCGTCGGCAAAGTGGGATTTCGATATACCGGCAATTTACACGGTCATGAAGGAGGACAAACCTACAATGAGAGAAGTAGAAGCGGTGGTATCCAATAACTCACAATCCAAAATGATTGTTACATCAGGTCGGAAACCAATTCTTTCGGATCACTACTTTAATGTCTTCGACGATGATCCCCAGATGAGCGATTTTCTATCCAATTCAATTCACACAGATCTCATCAAAATGAATGTTGTTGATGCCGAAACGAATTTACTGTTGGGAGATCCGCGTCATTCCAGAGATGCTGTGGCCGCAATACCCTCAATTTGCGAAAAATACAACTCAATGGCAAGGACGAAAAGGGCCAAGGAAAAGAATGACGGGGATGCTGAAGAAGCGAAGCCGTTTGGAATGTCTTTGGGATTGCTGGGAGGATTAACAGGGGAAGAATCGAGTGATGCAGAATGTATCTGGCTTATCGAAGAGCTGAATGTGGCATGGGATAAACATGAGATTACTGCCGAGGGATTTGATGGTGTGCTGGCTTTCTTTTTGGAGAGTGTGATCATTCCTCATAGATGAGGGGTCGTTTTTTGTTTTTTTTTACGACTGCTTCTGCAGAGATTTTGTTGAGATAAAGAGAATCTAGTTGACTTTTCCAACAGATATCATAGCTAATTAAGATTGTTTGTCAATTCCATCAAATTTAATATTGGAATGTTGTATTTTCAAAATGTGTAAGGTCTGTGCCAAGTTAAGACTGTGCTGTAAATGATGCTATTCAAGCATTCTTCATATACAAAATGAAATGGAGCTGTAGAAACAAGCGCTTTTTCAAAATGTTCCATAATCAACAGCTTCATCAATAATTCAGCTTGAGACAAAATCGAATTAGAAAATTAGTGATCTTTGTCCCTTTAATGTGTTTTCTTTTTCACATAGTCCTCAGCACATGACAACATTTCATTTTTGTACTCCAGCAGTTTGTTCAACAGCTGCTCCAATTGCTCAATTTTCTCTTTGCTTCAAGACTATCATATTTCAACAAATCAATTTCAGCATCTTTTGCTTCCATTATGCTTTTCCATTCTTCTGTTGACTGCTTATTTTTGGGGAATGTTCAGCTCACTTGTAGCATTGCTGTCAAGTTTGTAGTTTGTTGCATTCCATTGAGTCTAGCTGGCTTTTCCTGCTATTGTAGCCTATGATATTATAATCATTACTTTGTTTTAGTAACATTCTGATGCTAACTGGAGCAGATATCTGCTGCCATAAATTAATGAAATATCATGAACATATGTGTATTCCAGAAGAAAATAGTCAAGAGAGGTAGCTACAAAAAGGAAGGCATCCCATAACTTGAAGCATTGGGATGTCAAAATATTAGGGGAGAGTGAATGAAGTTGTAGTTTTAGATATTACAAGAGTTAATGTATAATTAACTGACTATCTATCCAATTAACATCATTAAGTAATGCTAGTTAGAGGTTTTTTTAATCTTTGTTGGATGGTGATGGAAATCCATTGTTGAGGTGACCCAGTTAATGGGCAACAAGTATAAGACATATGGCCACAATGCAATGTGCACAAATTTTTGATTTCTGTCACCTTTTCATAGCAAATGGCAAGATGTGCCCGTGCTTTTGGAACAATGATGATGGGACAAGGATCATTTCATGTTCAATTCCCTGTTGTTGTCATTGCTGCCACTGAGTGTGTGCTTCAACTGAGGGCAAAAAAGCTAGAAGGATATGACAGGTCATCAACAATTATGACAATGACAATTTTGACTTGTTCCTCTTCCTTGATGGAGGAAAACAAGGTGGCCAAGGCAGCAGATGTGTCTGATGCAGCTGTGGCTGCAATGAGGAGCTTCCATTGCTTCCATTTAAGTTGAAATGGTTCTTTCCGTTGCCATTGTTGTCAAAGTTGTTGCCTCATTGGCTTCTCTGGGAATGTTTGTAATTGTGATGGCAGTAGTTGGCATCATCCAACCAGCATGATGTGACTGTCATCATCCTTGCCCTCACCATTGCCATCATTGCTGTTGCCATTGTTAGGAGAAGAAAGAGGCAGAGGTTGGCAGTGGCATCAACATTGGGCAAGATTTGTAAAGAGACAACAAAACGTGGCAACAAAGACGGGGAGAGAGAAGTTATTCCCTTGCTTAAAAAATACAAGAAACAACAATTTCATCAATTCAGGGAAACAAAGATTGTATATAAACAAAAGAGTAGTTGCATTAAAATCATTTTTTATTAGTACATGCTTCACACAAGCTTATCCAACCTAGGCTTGTAAAAGTTAAAGTCTGGAATTGTTGCTTGGATACATTCTTTGATTTGAAAGTTCCAATCAGAAAGCTGGAAAATTTTTTGAACAAAAGTGAAAATTATAAAAGACTGGGATAATGGCTGGGTTTAGTAATGACTTGGACAAGTCTTGGATTAGAAGAAAAAGTGTTGGAGAACTCTTTGTAAAAGAGTTTTTGAGACTCACTTGAGACACTTTTCATTGTAGTGTCATGGTACAGTCTTTGTGGGGCACACAAAACAATCCCCCCTGGTTAGCCTCGACATCCTATACAACACACTTGACTCCTTTGGGCGGCAAAGCACAACTATGTAGGACTTACTACTAATGTAAAACTTTCAACTGACACTGATCCCTACCCAAAATATTGATACTGTGCCCAGATTAATTAACATTTTGAAACAGACAATGATGATGATGATAAAACAGCCATGTACTCCATATGTACACATGATGTTTGCAACAAAGTTGCAATATTGACATTCAGAATCCTATGAACTATGGTAATTTAATTTTGGGAAGCATTGGACACTTCCTCCATCCAAGTAGACTTATGATCAACAAGCAGCCTACCAATAATCCATTATGCATCACTCTCCATGATGAAGACACTATTGCATCCACTCACATTTGAATTCTTGACATACCATCATCCATTGCAACTGCATGTAACACCACCACGGCAGACACATAACAACCCATCACCATTACAACATTTTTCAAACCCTGATATCTACTCTGAAACAGGTGAAACCATCACCAGCTATGAAAATTGGCCACAGACCCAGTAACAAAAGACATGTAGACAAAAGCCATGGCCATTGAATTAGCCAACATTACACAAAGCCACAAAGAGAACCACACTCTAGGAACAAACAAAGTCTATCTCTTGACCAGATGATATCAAAAACATACTCTTTGATAGAAAAATCACATTGTGTATATTGTCATGGACTAAAGACCACAAAAACCTGACCCAACCAAGTCAGAATCACAGTTGGCAAAACAGCAGGCCTTGTCACTGCAAACACACTATGATACAGTATTGTAAGTACCCCATGTGCAAAATATATCTCCACTGATGTGAAGAGCTTTTCAAAGGAAAAATTTGAATTCATGTGCATGTCAACTGAATTCATCTCCAAATTTTTCATTGATGAGTTTGATCTTTGAAAAAAGGTCAAAGATACATGGAAAGTAGAAAAGCCATGTATGGACTACCACAGGTGGATATATTAGGCAATTTACTGCTCAAGAAATGCTTAGCCAAATACAAATATTACCAAGTTTCTCATACTCCAGGTCTATGGAAGCACCACCATAACCAATTCAATCAAAACTTTTTGTCAATGACTTTGGCATTAAATACACCAATAAATGGGATGCAGGAATCTATTTAGCTCCCTTCACAACCACTAAAAAGTGATATTGGTTGCACCAGCAGACTTTATTGTGGAATCACACTTGAATGTAATTACAAACAAAGAAATATTGACAGCTCTATGCCAGAATGCATCAAAAAACAACTTCAGAAATATAAACACATTAGGAAAGGAAGACCTCAAGACAGTCCATACCCAGTATTGAGCAGTTACCTAAGAGCCAATTAGGGAAGACAATACCAAGGAATTATCCTCGGACATGAAAATACAAGTCCAAAAAATGACAGAAGTATACTATCCCTTTACCATCTATTGCATACTTTTGGTATTTGATAACACAAAAAATCTAGTTTTTTTGCAAGCGCCAAAACCAAGCTTCAAACCCCAACAGACCCCATACAATACTAAAAGCTGAGGATGTAAGCTTTATTTTGATATCAGGTAGGTCAGTTATGGTTCAAGTGGTAAAAGGTTACAATGGCTCAAAGTTTGGAGTTGGCACAGCAAAAAAATTGTTGTTATGTGTATACCATAAATACTCATGCATGCTGTATACCAGTCAAAAATAATCATTTCTCATGGCCTCTGGTATTGAACATAATGGTGGTATAACAAAAAAAGTGTTTGAACTGTCCATATGCAATTTTTTGTATACTGCACAGAATAAGTAAAATCTGATCAGACATTTTCAGTCACGGTCATTTTTTGTCATTCTTTTCATACCAAATATACCAAATGTATGGCAAAACATATACCAAATTGAGATTTTAAAAAACCATATACCATTTTATATACCAAACTGAAATTAAAAAGCAAAAACTTTTGGGGCCCATTTATTGTATTTTATCTGTATAACTCAAATACCAAAAAAATCATGTTTATTGAATTTTTTAGATTCAATTTTGCACTGCTTTGAATTTGTTGTTTTCCTTTTTGTACCAAATTGTGTTTGCGCAATGTAATTTGGGTTACTCAACCAAAAAACAATACATAGCAATCATCTGTATTCATTGCTTTTTTCATGTTGTTGCTTACATTGTAGCAACAACACTAAAGTACTACATGCTTATTGGATATTGCAGTTTACCTTTGTGAATATTGGTGTGCATAGTGCTTTCAACAATTCATGGATTTATCAAAGATTTTTACCAAATGAATCATTATTGAGTTATGCAAAATATTAGAGCTGCTACAATACATCTGAAAAAGATTTGGCATTGAATTCTTACTCTCCTTTTAATTGTTTGTTCACTTTGTACAGTTTTACATTTGTATTGAGTTTATGAATGTTATCAATAATAATAGCAGCATGAAATTAATGCAGTAGCAATTTGCAAGGATGGTTAGGAATCTTACAACATTGAAAATACTTTGGTGAATATTACACACTTACTTGTGCTGTTCTCTGTTACCAATGCCCTAATGATGTGACGTTTTGCATTTGTTTGGTGGGGTAAAAAAGATATTTAGAAATAATCAAAATTTAGCAAACATGTAAACAAGATAAAAGAAATATGTTGACAATAGTATGTTAATTGATTGACTTACCATTTTTGTTCACATGGCATTGTAATCTGGATGTATACAACTAAAGTGAACACTGAACACAAACTTGTGAATCAACCATTCATATTTACAATTTCAACACATCAAATTTGACACTTGGTTCAGTGATGAACTAGGAACATCTGAGAGTGGCCTGAACTTTACAACACTGACAAAAGTCAAATTTGATTGTTTGAAATTATCAATGAAAGACTATCCTTGTGGAAAGTCACATAAGTAAATGAGTACTTGTGGATCAACTAGTCTTGATGAACCAGGAACATCTGAGGGTGGCCTGAACCTTACATCACTGACATAGATCAAATTTGATTGTTACAAACTTGTGGATCAACCAGTCTTATTGAAAATTTCAATATATCATATTCAATACTTGGTACTGTGATGAACCAGGAACACCACAACAAAAAAGGTTGGCATACCAATTAAAATGGCTTTTTTTGTTCATATATCGCTCATATACCAGATTTCCACATATACTGGTTTGTATACCAGAATTTTCGATTTTAGTCATTTTTGTGACTTTCACATACCATTTGTATACCATATCAATGGCCTGAACCTTACAACACAAACAAAGGTCAAATTTGAAAGACTGTCCTTACAAAAAGTGGGATATCACAAATCATGTCACAAGGTTGAAGCAAGAGGTTTCCTAGAAAAGCTCTCAGCCAAAGCACATGAGTAGTGAGGAAAAAACAAAAAATGGGGTAGAGGTAATCATCTATTGATGCAAGATAAAAATACAATAATTCATGACAAGGTAAAAAAGCAAGAATGTACTATTCCCATGTACATCTTTTTCTGATTTCGAAAAACACAATGAATGGGCCAAACTAATTCTGTACTGGTACAAAAGAACGAGACAAAATTGGTGGTATCTGATTGATTTTTATACATGATGATCAACAAATTTTTAAATTGTTTTAGTTATCAAGGGGAGAGGACAGGAAGAGATGGCACAAGGAGACAGTGGCACCAGAGTTTGCAGTGCAAGGCAGCAGTACAAGTAATGACACGGTGAATTGCAAAGGGA
The DNA here is from genome assembly GCA_036940025.1 of Conticribra weissflogii. Classification (NCBI taxonomy): domain Eukaryota; phylum Bacillariophyta; class Thalassiosirophyceae; order Thalassiosirales; family Thalassiosiraceae; genus Conticribra; species Conticribra weissflogii. Next base: position 379 of record JALLPE010000897.1, on the reverse strand, counting down.
GATATCAGTGCAGGATGTTAGGGGGAGACTTCATGGAAGGAGACAACAATGGGATAAATTTTTATGGGGATGGTACATCATTTTAGGGGGGAGTTGTGGGATTGCAATGGGAGATACAAGTGCAAGATGATGATGGAAGGCTTGATAGGGGGAGACAAAAGTGGAATAGATTTTTGTATTGCAAGGGGGAGACGTTGCTCCTTGAGACATCATGTTTCTGGGGGGGCAGGATAGGGAGATTTGTCATGTCTTGCTTTTACATTTTTTGACTTCGCCACGCCCCCCCTCTAAAACATCTTTTATCATCTTTGTTGGTGGCTTTGGAATTCAAATGCTGGATGACATGGGATGGGAAGAAAGTTATCAATTGAAATTATTA
>JALLPE010000896.1:0-14094 GCA_036940025.1 Conticribra weissflogii | reverse complement strand
CCGATATTATCTGTGATAGTTAACTATCACAGTTAATTATCTGTGATAGTTAACTGTCACAGTTAATTATCTGTTATAGTTAACTATCACAGATAATTATCTGTGATAGTTAACTGTCACAGATAAGTTTTTTCATCCGCGACTAAAAAAGAAAAATCGCTAAAAATTCTTCGCCATTCCATTGTCTTCCTGTAAGGTACCTCGGGACTAAAGATTTCCACAGCCACGAGTCGCCGCATCATCACCTCTCTAAAAAACAAAATAACTCTATTCCGTTTTTTTACCATATACAAGTACGAGACTACAATACTCTTCGCCAGGGTTACGAGAGAATCCAAACGACACCGCAAACAAAATGCAGAGAATAAAACAATAGAAACTAAGCTACGATAACATGGTTTTGACTTTGTGGCCCATCTTTGTTCCGTCCATCTCCTCTCCACATTCAGAAAGAATAAATAATATTACCATCAACTCAGAAAACGAAGTTCGAAGTCATTTTAATTGAGTGTGGTTAAATTTCACCAAAACGCAAAAGAGGAATTGTTACTCATGTCCAGCAGCAGCGTTGGGAGTTCAAGTATTGCAAGCCGGCACTCGACACATAGTTCCAACAAACCCGACCGTGAAAATGCGTTACCGAGAGAAAATAATAATTATAGCATTCTTGCCAGAGCCGAGCAAACGGAAAATAGTGACGATGCATTCGGCGAATTTCCTCCACATATGATGCAACAAACAAGCGCTGGTGGCGAAACTTGCAGCCATTCAGAGATGCAACAAAAAACAACACGTTTTGCATTAGATGATGAAGATACAACTAACAGGGAGACTCTTGCGAACCTTGGATCGACGAAAAAGGTATTAGTGTTGGAATCCAGCGAGAACAAAAATTCCACAAAGAATCGAGGAGAGAGAGAGATACCCACAACCATGCCAAATGGAAATCCTGAATCATCGTATCTAGATTTTTCAATGATTGCTACCCCAGGCGGAGGGAAAATGGCACGTATTGTCAATGATGAAGGAGGAGACACTGCATCTTTGAAATCAGAGGGGACTTCATCTGTGGCCTCGAGCGGTCGGTGGGCGACTGGAACTCCGTTCACAAGTTTGTTACGTGGGGTTATTTCATCCACTCCCAGTGTTCATCCACGCAAATTTTCGAGTTCTACCCCATATACTGCAGCTCGTCAATCTTTTTCGAAGAACGAGGAGAAACAATCTACAAAAGTGGACGAAGATGCTGTAGAATGCACGGCATTGATGTTTGCGAGATCGGCGCCTTTATCTGGTTATCTACGCAAGTTGGGCAAGAATGTACCAAAATTCAAACGGCGATTTTTCGTACTGAAACCTTCGACGCATCTCTACTATTTTATGAGCCCTAATGATGTTGAGCCACGGGGATGTATCGACTTGGATTTGATGCGAGAGAGGGGAGAGGGGGGAGGATGTGAAGTAAGGGAAATAGGTTTATTGCCCGATGGAACTTTTCGGTTTGAACTTCTATTTGATGAAGAGATAGATGATGATGAGTTGAATACAAGTTACGGAACGTACGACGATGTGTCAGATACGGGTTCTCGGACATCTTACAGTTCCAACAGACGGGAATTCCAGCGACAAAGCATCGTTTTAGAAGCAAGAACTGAAGAAATCGGGAGAGAATGGATGTCTAAACTGCAAACAGAAAGACTATCAACTGCGAGGGACCAAATTGATTTTTTAAGGACAACTCTTGCAGAGGTCAAGGCTACCAGTTCTAGGTGGGAACGGTCTGCTTACGAAGAGGCGTTGAGAGCAGAGGAAGCTGAGAAGAGTCGAGACATCGCGATTTCCGAAGCAAAGGCGTGGGAATCAAAATTCCGTGATTTGAATGAAGCAATTAAATTGTTGGCAAACCTGGACGAAATTACAAAAGCAGAGTCGACTGGGAATGCCGCAGAGTCCTCAGTGTTTCACTCGGATAATTCACATATTCTGCATGGTCTTGACATCGGGGACACTCACATCCTCAACGCTTTCAAAGCTTTTGAAAATGTTCAACGAAAGCATTCACAGGCTGTTGAGAGCGCAGAAAAAGCAAAGCGCCACATATTAGAACTAGAGCAACGTGCCGAAGATGCAGAATCTCGGCTCTCGAAGGCTGAGGCCGAGCTGTGCAAAGTTTGGGAAGATAATTGTTCTATTCAAAAGGATCTTAAAAAGGTTCGCAGGGAAAAGAAAATTCTTGTGAAGGAGGTCCGTTCTTTACATGCCGAAAAAAAAACAAACGAAATAAATGAATTCCTGCCGCCCGCACAAGATCGCAGTGCGATTTCCGAGAACTGTAACTCTTCCCTTAATAGCCGTGCCAATAGCAAATGTGATGAACCAAACCATACGTGCACTATCCCTAGGCAACGAAAGCTACTCGAGGAAGAACGGCGGCTTGTGATTGAGCTGGAAGAGCATGTCATGTCTGGTTTGAGGTTGAGCGAGCAGTTTCTTACTTTGAATGGAATCGAACCTTCAGTGGTGGATGACGACTATGACAGCATATTCCAATCGAGCAAAACCAGTATTAATAGAACTCCCGAGAGGCGTTTGGATCAAAATCTATCACTTTTAACATCAGATATTCCTGTGGCTCCAACCGAGGAAGTGGTCAGTGAGAAGACTCAACCTGCAGGTCCTTGCGAAAGCGCAGAGCAACAAATCATGGGGTCATTACTCGACGATACTTCCATACAAAACGACGAATCTGATGACGAAGACAATGGAGGCAAAAAGTCTGAAAACGTGAGCCAAATCACCTCGCTTGTAAACCCGCCTGGTTCCAAATCCGATGGGAAGAATGACTTTGAGAATACGATCCATCATTCTGATGAGCATTTTGCAATCTCGTGTGAAAACAACGAGTTGCAAAATGAAAGACCAATCAAACAAAACTTGTACCACAGATTTTCAGAGATTTGTAAGGACAATCGGTCCATGAATCATGAAAATAATTGCTGTGATAGTACGACGTCAACGTGTAGTAGTGTTTCCCAACAACTTCAATTGCAGAAGGCCGAACAAAAACCGCCTCATGATGTGGCATCATCAGTATCAGAATCTTCGCGATCGCTTGTTACCGATAACGGTCAGGCGACCACAAAACTGGAATGCACTTTGAAAGATGTAGGGCAAAGTCCACATTCTCGCCCGAGGTCAACGCTTGGTGAAGACGGTAGAGTTTATCACATTACTTTCTACAGTAGCAAGATAGGTTTACAGTTTCAAAAAGTCCCGAACGAATTCGCATCCGGTGGAGGGCTCTTAACGGAGGCTATGACTATCGACCACGGACCTTATGCGGCAGGGAATCCTACCGCGTCAGAGATTCGCCGTATTGCTGGAATATCTCAACGTTCAAAAAAATGTGGAAAAAATGGGAATGATCATGAAGTAGAATGCCCTCCTGTTATACCCGATGATGCTGTACTCGTGTGTGGCTTTTTAGGATTCGACGAATCGACTGGAAATGTTCGTCCGAGGATTGGTGGTGAGAAATTGTCAAAATATATCTTGTCAATTGTTGTATCTTGGATCATCGCCTTTGATCAATCCGAGTCATTGTTCCTCTTTTTGTAGCACGACTTGTTGCGTTTGATGGAATTCCTGTCGAAGTTGGAAAGTGGACATTTGAAAGGTGCGTTTCAATCCCTTTCTTTCGAATGAAGTCGAACCAAACACTGTCATGAAATCGCCACCAAAAATTTAGTGATCGTCTTCTTCCTTCAAGTTTTGTGTGTTTGCTCTTGTATTTGCTCATTAGCCTGGAGAAAATCTCATTCCGAATTTTTATCACATGTCAATTTTGATTGCAGTATCCGGAAATCAATTCAAGCAAGAGGACGACCATTGACACTTAGTTTCCGAAACGACTTCTTAACTCCGAAACAACGTGAAATTTTAACCAAAGCCGTCGAAGATGTCAATCCATCCGCGCCTCCCTTCCTATATCAGCCAATATCATACAACAACTCCGCCAAAAATGCCATAAAACATCGAAATAATTCAAACGACAATGAAAATGAGAGCACAACTTCCACATCCTCCACTTCCTCGCGGAATCAAATCCAAAGACAACGCAATAAGTATTACTCGTTTAGCGAGGCCGGTTCATCCATAACTTCAGCTGTGGCACCATTGATGTCCAATCTAATGACTGGACTCTCCAGCGGAAAGTCCGGAAAGCCTCGTCACGAACCGGACTACTTGCGGCGACAATCTGACTCTCTGGAGAAGATGAGACATTATCATGATTTCAAGGCTGGTCTCCTTTAAATGCTTGGCGCAATTAACGAATCATTATTTGCAATGCATTTTCGTCAACATATCTTTCATACAACATGAAAAAACCTAAGTTAATTCCAGTAAATCAAGTATTATTCTGCAGACAATCTGACCCCATTGACTAGTTGTACACATCCCTTGATGAACATCTCAACCAAGAATATGAAAATCAACACTGTATTTCACCACAAAGTCATCCAACCATTCGTCCACCCAATTTTCAAATGCGGTGAGAGCCGTAGATTCGTCTTCAATGCCTGTTTCTTCTCGACTATCTCCGCACTGTATTATGGGAGTGGCATCATCGGGGTTATTGTCAACATCGCGATCGACGAGACTCTTCTTAGTTGATTCGGTTGTTTTCCTGTCGACAATAGTACAATTTTGGGATGAGAAGTCTTGTTTCTCTTCGTGGAAATCATTTTCGAGTTGTGCCAACCAATGTTTCTCCTGTAGATGATTTTGAAGATTGATCATTTTGCAAGGTGAATTGATGTGGCCGTTTCTGATTGGAATGGTGAATTCGTTGGATTGGAATCCTTGATCTGTGATTCTTTGCTGAGGTGCCATGATTCCAGTAATTGTCTTCGTATTCTTATTTTCATTCAACTAGATTTAGAGACTATTGTGTATTGTTGTCAATGTAATTGAAAATAATAAGAATAATGTACAATATGAAGGCAACAACTTGAAATCCATCATGTTGTCGTCGTCTCAGTGTACAATAGTAGGTTGTTCACTTCAGTGAATTTGTTGAAACAAATCCGGTGAGAATAGAATGAATTTCAATTTCTTGTTGATCACGTTTTGAATCCCTGGAATCTGACTCTAAATTTTCCAATCGTCATCCCTCGATAATTTTTGGTCTTGGAGCCACTTCGTTTGAGCTGTTGTCTCCATTTTTTAGTCATTATTTGTAGAGATTGAATTAGGAGCCAGAATTTGGCGGTTTGTCGTGGTTGGGCGAAGTTGCGTAGGGCGATAGGATTCCCGGATATTACAAATTTTACTGTATCGTGGTACAATATGATATACAACGAATTTTCTCATTCCGAACTCGCAAACCACTCTCTACGATGATGTAGTAGGTGTGGTAATACATCGTACAGTGCTTCGTCGATGTCGTAAGGTTTGGTCTCACGTTTGTGGGGCGAAAATAATTTTTTAACGCTCACAATAAAATAATAGTACACGGTAGGGTATTGTACTAGTTCCATATTTTGGTCCTCCGACTGCGCTGCTGACCCCGACGTCTTCACAAAATGTATGTTTTTTCAACTGCTCTTGTGGTCGAATCGTCAAGGGTGTCAAAGCCAATGACGAAAAACATATCTACTATTCCTACGCGAATGTTAGAAGCACTGATAGCCGAACATTTATTGTGGCGCGCCGACGATATTCTGTTCGAAACTGTTCCAATTTTATCCGAAAGGAGCTCGGATTCACAATTGTGGGTGTGTGGTACCTATGGTACTATTGTAGCAGTACAGACTAATCTGTAGAGGTGGACTGCGATATCACGGCACCCTGCAAAAAATAATAAGCACAAGAGCCCAAGAGAAAGAGATGATTGGAGCTGCCGGAACGAAACACGACCGTCGTTAGTACCATACTATTGTCATTGACAACGAGTTCGTTTCTTTTCAACGATACGAAACATCTAAGCATCAAATCTGCAGTGTTTACTTGAAAGTAATAAGTGCGAGTGTCTACATTGACACTACCATCGCCATCATCATCAGCATCATTGAACGAGATAGCAAGCAAGATCATTGTATCCACTTAGAGTGCATTGAATTGTAGTGCCACTTGCGTCCTGTCCAATCTATTGAGAGTCGACGGCATCGGCACCATCAGTATCATCCACTCGCACACGATAGATTTTCACATCACAGAAACAAGATAGTCGCCCATTCGCATTCAAGCAATACCTGCGGCCTTGGAATTAGAAACGAATAGACGGAGAACCATAGGATTAAGATGAACGCCGTCAACAGCAAACCATCGGGAGGCAATCGCGAGAGGTGAGAGAGACCTCCTTGAACCTGCTGTGAACGTAATTCGTTCCACTTGGCATGGTGGCATATGGTTTGCCATGGCCACGATTTTTCTCGCCTTGTGTTTGGTTGTGCAGAAAGGCCTTGGAGAAACAATTGTCCTCGTTTCACCTTTCCTGTCACGTACGATTGTATTCAATGTGGAGTTCAAGTCTTCATTTGATTTGTTCTTGCTTCTAGCTAACTCCCATAGCAGCTGGGCACGAGCAGATCAGCAGCCTTTCGTTGGTTTCTGTCTTGATCGTCTTGACACGTTGACGCCAATTTTTGCATTCTTCTAACTTTGCCAACCGTCATCTCGTGACACTCATTCTCTTCCAGCGCCTGGTCCCGCCCGCTCCAGCAAAACAGCCGCACTCGTGGACTCATGACAAACAGCAACAGTGGCAACGACAGTGGAGGAGGAAACAGGGGACCTCCCCCTGGAATGGACGGACGTCGTCACAACAATCGCTCTGGGAATAACAGCAACAACAACTATTCCAATAATGGGGGGAAGAATAAGGGATATTCCAACAACAATTACTATAATCAGCAGCACAATAACAGCAACAATGGTCAATCTGGAGGTGGGGGTTGGGGAAACAACTCGGGAAATTATGGGGGTGGCTACAACAAGGGTCACAGTTCCAACAACGGCAACAATACTGTTCGCAGCACTGTTGAATCCAACAACGCGGCAACGATTAAAAACGTCAACGATCAGTACACCAAAAGCAACGCCATCCGCGAAAGATTCCTCCACCTTATCCTCTCCATGGTAGGCCAAACCATCACCGTCCACCAAACCGATGGATCAATCATCGAAGGAATCTTCCACACCTTCACCCCGTTCTCCAACCAACCCAAGCACGTCCGCAACACCTATGTCATCAAGGCCTGCAGAGTCGTGCAACCCCCAACTCTATCCACGGAGGAAAAGAAGGAAGGCGAGGAGAAGAAATCGTCTAAATCCCTCATCGAAGATGGGAGCACCGTTCTCGTTCCGGTGGAGAAGGTGGCGTACGTTCAAGTGAAATCAATGAGGTTGGATGTGGCCAACGTTTCTTCGGCGGGTGCCGAGGCCGGTTCCTCTTCCAATGCTGCTGCCGCGGGAGCGGCGGATATGTTTCGCACCGATAAGGATATTTCGGGGGGAAATCGCGGCGGTGGGGCCAGACTCGTGGCCGCGGGAAGTGCGTGGACCTCTGGGGGCGGTGGAGGATTGGCTTTGGGAGAGGGGCTCGGTGGAGGTGGCGGGAACGGTGGAATGGGAAGCAATGGCGGACTTTCTAAGGGGAATAGCCGTGCCGATGCATTGAGGGGTGGAGGAGGCTTGGGTGGCGCGAGTTGGAGATCGGTAGCTTCCGGCGGCGGGGGTGGCAGTGCCGGAAATGCAGGCAAGAATTCTTCCGCCGCCGGTGGAGGGTTGGAAGGCTCGATTGGAGATTGGGATCAATTCTCGGCGAACGAGAAAAAGTTCAATGTCAAAGCCACTTTCGACGAGAATCTCTACACCACAGAATTGGATAAGGATCAGATTGATTCCTCGAAGCTTGCAGAGGCAGAGCGTATTGCGAGGGAGATCGAGTCCACGGCTAGTTCAAACATTCATATTGCGGAGGAGAGGAATCAAGCAATTCAAACGGATTATGATGAAGAGGATTTGTATTCAGGTGTGTTGGATAGGAGTGGCAAGCCAAGAGCTGAGGAGAAGAAGAATGATAGTGGCGCTGACAGTAGCGGTGGTGCGGCAATTCCCAAGATGAATTACGCAGCGGCTGCAGGCGCTACGAAGAAGTCGTCTGACAAAACCAAGCCGGAAACTTCACAGACTGTTCCGGAGGATGTAGAACCCGCACCTTCTGAAGATGCAAAAGCGATAGAAGAAAAAGCCGAATCGGACACTCCAGAAAAAGAAGAGAAGAAAAACGAATTGGAATCTATTCAACAGATCAAAGGAGATGACGCCAATCTCCTTTCCGACTCTGGTATCAAGCAGGAGGATTCCACTGCACCTTCCACAACTATTTCGGACGAGAAAAAGGCAACTACGAAGCTGAACCCTAACGCAAAAGCGTTCACTTTCAACCCATCGGCAAAATCGTTCACTCCTTCTTTCACTGCATCGGCGGATGCTGCACCGTCTCCAGTTCCGGATGCCACAAATGCTCAAAATCCGGAGTATCAAAATGCTCCTCCTGCAGACGGTGGAGCTGGTTTGCATCACAATGTGATTCCAGGGGCTAACTTGGGAATGGGCGGACCTCAATATATGCAAGGAATCGGCACTGCTCCCATGCAAGGTACGTTTTCAATGGGTCAACGTGGCTTCAGTTTCATTTATTTCACTAGAATATGTCAATTTTATTTCTTTCAAATGTTCTGCTCATATAACGCTCTCATTGTCGATAGGCATGATGCCCATGATGAGTGGACAATACCCACAAATGCGGCAACAACCATACGGTGTGCCGTATGGCGCTCTTGGTATGGGTCAGCCGCCACACCCAGGAGCACCTACAAATATTCCGCCGCAAGGAGGGCAAGAGGATGCTTCTTCTGTGAATACTGGAGAAAGTTCCGCTGAAGCCAGTCAACAACAACAACACCAACAGCAGCAGCAGCAGCAGCATCACCACCAAAATCAACAGCACCACCAACAGCAGCAGCAGTATATGCCTGGATATGTAGCTATGCCTCCAGGGGGATATCCAGGTTATTATGGTGGAGGAATGATGCATCCGCAGGCAAGAGGAGGTCCACCATTCAATCCTCAAATGATGGGCAATCCTCAAATGCATGTAAGATTTTCATCAACATTTCATCTTTTCTCAACTCTATTTGTCTCTGAACCATCGATTGAACTGCTTTGTTTCAGGTGATGCCCGGAGCGATGCCTTACCAACGAATGTATCAACCAGGCGTAATGCAACACCCAGGTGCTATGCCAGGCATGATGCGTCCACCAGGACCGTACTACTCCACTGCCCCCGGTGGTGTCCCCTACCCACTTCCATCCCATGGAAATTTTGATGACGACCACGGCTATAGAGGCAGAGGCGGCAGCATGGGCCGTGGAAGGGGCAACAACCGAAAGAATCGGGGACAGAGAAACAGTTATTCTGGTGGAAGAGGGAGCGGCGGTGGTGGCCGTGGCTACCACCACCATGGTCATCATGATAGTCGTGGGGACGATGGATCTTCTGGTCACGATAACGAAGGCGATCCTTCAGAGAATAAAGTATTGGATAATAAAAATGAGGCCACTGGGAATAGAGCCCCTTCTGATTCTCAGGCAAATAGCAGTCATGCCTCGAGCGAAAATTAAGTCATAGTATCTTTTCCTTTTTGCACTTGAATTCACAGTTAACATATTATAATTCAAATGAAGTTGCTGCGACCATGATCTTGTTAAACATAATTCTCATATTTCAACATCGGTACCTTTTGTCTAAATTATTTCTACTCCGGTATAATTGTGACATAAATGTGGTCATTCGGTGGTTGGATGGTTTCTATGCATCTGTGCACTGTGAGCTTGTTTGATGCCTTGTTTTGTCAATTGGCCTATTTTCATTTGTGTTAACCAACTCATTACAGAGATACAAAAAATGGAAAAGCCATTGAAAAAAAATAAAGAAGCCAAATTGTGAGGAGGTGTACAGAATGATAGGTACCTACAGCATGATATCGTGTAGTACACCGTACGACCATTTTTCTATAGTGTGTTTGTATTATGGAAGAGGATTATTTCAAACATCACAGATGTAATATCAATATTGAACAGGTTGTATTCCATTCTCACGACACCATCATCACACCCCTCGTCCCGGACCCAAACTTAACAATAATTACGTTGACGTCATCTCTTTGTCAGCGAATAATGGATAAATTCACGATTAGTGCACCCATCATCTTGGCAGTTGCATTTCTTGTCCAATCCAGATTATCTTCAATACGGATATGGAAAGTATCCGCTTTCGGGGTCCACCTTGATGGCGCCAGAAAACCACATCCCCATTTTTCGCCACCAAAATTTAGACGCAAACACACAATGAAAATGTTTGTTAAAAATCATATACAGGCAACTTACTCGAGACCATTGCAGACAACATCCGCCAATGATATCGATAGTAGTGCCAATGAAGAGAGGGTACGAGCCAAACTCGGAAGGGTGCCAATAATCTCGAGAAAAATTCCTATTGAAATTGAAATACCCTCTGAACCAATTATTGGCAAAGAAAGAGACGAGAACAACTACCGCAACACCGGGGAAGGAATCATCAAAAAAAGATTTGATATCACTATATGGGAAATGGAAAAACCGTCGGAACTAATACAAGCATGGTGGACTTTTAATGGGTCTGAAAGACAAGCTACGGGCGATCCATTCGGAACGGTGATGTGGCCAGGTTCCATATTGGCATCTATGGAAATGATGCGTCAACATTATTTTCATAATTTCAGTCAATTTTCCACGTCAGAACAGCACGAGACGATTTCAATCCATCCCTTCAAAAATGCGACCGTTTTGATCCTTGGAGCAGGGACTGGAGTCGAAGCGCAAACTGCTGCTTTGTTAGGGGCAAAGAAAGTTGTTGCCACGGATATCAATCAATTTACATTGAGGCTGTTGGATTATGGAGCCAAGCGTATGGTGGAAAGGTTTCGAAATGTCTTTGGTAAATCAATGGATGGAGTTATAGAAGCACGTTGTGAGTTATCCTTGGTTCGTGTCCATTTATCGTTGACAAACTTTTCCTTCACGGGTTCCAGTTGTACATGTACAATCAGTGGAATTGATCATTTTTTGTACGGAATCCATTCTGATTAGTTTCTTTTTATTTTTTTTGACGTTTTGGAATCATTATTCGTTCAATACTTCAATCGATGACAATAATATCGTAACATACAATCTCGTCCTCACACGCCAATTAGACTTCGATCTTTTCTCGGAAATGTCACTGCCTGAAAGCGACATAATAATTGCAGCAGATGTGCTTTACAATCCAGAGCTAGCTACACAAGTCGGACGTCGTATCTACGAAGCAATATCGCAAAATGATAAAATCCCGAAACTTATTGTAACGGATTCTCAAAAATTTCACGGGACAGATTTTTTAGTGGAGGTGACAGAGTTGAAAGAGTTAAGTTCACTACTGAAGGAACGCGGTCTGGAACAATTGCAGTGGGAAATGCGACAATTAAAACAAGTATGTGCGTCGGGTGTGCTAGTTGATGAGGACCAAACGTACGATGTAGATGTACGAATGATTTGTTGGGGGTGGGAAAGCCAATAGAACACGGCAGACTTGCGATCGCGGTGTTCAATATCGATTCCGCTAAGGTCTTCATTAATTTCAATGATAAGAATTAATGATATCAGTGACAGGAACACCGTCAGTAATTTTTTAATTACATTTTTGCTCATCTTCACGTATCCATTTACCGGAACACTTGCGATGCTCGACTATTCTTCTCTCACTGTCAGGTAACCAAACTTGATCCCACACATTCGATCCATCACCAACATTGTCAAGGCTAGAGGTGGAAGACTCGCAACATGAAAGGCTGAAATGCCACTCAGTGCTCTCGCAAAATGATTTGTCCCAATGTTGATGCAATAAAGAACCGAGCATGGGACCTCTCACAAACGCCACTTTATTGGTAACATGGACACTATTCCTGCCAAACTGCTCTCTCACATGGCGAGGAAGGATTTTATCGATTGCTTTCACTTTGTAAGATCTCATCTTTTTGCCTTTCCACAGCATTGATCCAACATCATTTTGGAGCTGGTAAATGAGGGATCTATATGCAGGAGCAGATATTGTGTACGCAAATGCTCCAAAGATAGCGGTCCCACCAGGGATAGAAAATTTGGGTTCCTTCGCGTCTCTTCTTACCTCTGATCTTACATTCGATCCAGGCTGAGCCTCATCGTCACGAGGCATTACTCTATCTGGTGATTTTTGATTGAACTGCCTCTCTGCCCTGAGATCTAATGACATATCATGTTTCGTGGGAAATGGAAAGATCGCACATTTCTCTCCACCCTTATTATACAACCCAGTTCGTGGAATGTGGCACTTGTAGAGCCATGTCAAGTTTGGCAGCGATCCTAACCACCCGTAATAACGCAGATGACATGGTGGGACTTGTGTGAATCTTACTGAGTTGCTGTTGTCAACTTGGCCGATTTTATTTGCTTTAACATCATGATTACTTGCTTCAATGAAGTCCCAAATGCGATTTGCACATTCACAACTCCATCCTGTCCACTCACAATTCCCATCAACACGTTTTCCTGTTTCTCTACAATAAGTGGCTTCTAAACCAACAAAAGCCCGTGTGTTGTCCTCCAATATAAAATCAAAATCATTTCCACCACATTTCTCGTTGCCGTTGTTTAAATCATTTTCTGCGTCAGCATTTTTTCCTACCAATCTCTTCATTGCAATCAAATGTGCCAAAGTACACGCAAAAACACTGCGATCACGATTGAGGGCCTTGCCTTTTCGCCACAATTCCATGCTGTAGGGCAATAAGATGTCTGCTTCGGGGCCTTTTCGGTCTGGAGAGATCGGAACTAAAGATTTCGTTTCAGTTTTTGGATACCACTTTTTCTTTCGCTTTTGATCTGCGTGGTCATCCTCAAAAGATGGATTGTCGCTCTCGGTCTCGGAGTGTTTGATGATTGTTGTTGTGGCGAGATATCGAAAAGGATCAATTGTTTCATGCTTCAGAGTAACGTCATCCTTTTCAATACATTTTTCATTCAAAGAGGTGGGAAGATAATGCGAGCCACCGCGTTGCTCGCCTACCGCCTTTTGAATAGCCTCCCACTCCGCCTTTGAAATCAACCCCGCCTGATTTGCATATTGTAAGAATTTTATCCTGTTGCGAATATCCCTGCTGGGAACCCCGGGAGAAAATACCGGGGGTTCGAAATGGAATGCCAGCGATGGGTGCTGTGCGAACATGTCAGTGATGTGTTTGTGGCGGCTAGGTTCAGTCTCATCGCCATTGTCACGAATGATTGAGATGACTATTGGGCGGAGTTTACGCTTCGAACGATGGCGGCAGTTTGGGTTGGGACAAGTGGCCATCATGGCATCGATTGCCTGATGTCAAAGCTGGTGAACTTACAACTTTGGATGTAGAAATCGTCTGCTCTTAGACGGGGTTTGCAGAGAACAATATGTTGTTCTTCCTTCGCTGCCGAGGTGCAATCAGTAGACAGTCGCCTAATTAGAAGGGTACGGCCTCGCAAGGGTTGCGAGCTCTTGGACATGTATTGGTTTTAGAGGATGTCTCTGATTATTCTTAAGAGATGTGAGAGATACCAAGACAATCAGAACTAAAAAACGGGGCAAAAATCACCTTTTAAATTGAATTCATTGGCGTGTACCCCCGCGATCATTTTTTCAATAACGTAATTTTTCAATACTTTCTCCATTTCTACTAAACGCAGAATTTCACGAGGATTTCAAATATGTAAAAATGACCGTAGGTTGCAGTAACTGAAATTGGTAAATGACTGTAATTAGTAAACAAAAAATTGATTTGTTAAAACATTGAATTAAATGGAACCTTCTGCAAGTTGTTTTGTTACCTCTACCATGTGATTTCCATAACAGTTAAAGCACATCCAATGTCCAATATAACAGGTGCAATAGGTGCAAATTTGGTTGCTGCATCCACTTGTCCTGCACTTTTTTGCTGATATTTT
>JALLPE010000895.1:0-14091 GCA_036940025.1 Conticribra weissflogii | reverse complement strand
AAGAAAAGTTACCAAAATTCTACAAGTTAACAAGCCTAATGCCAAATCTATTCCCCACATATTGTCAACCAGGAAGATGATGGAACAACAATGATTTTTAAGCAATTCATTTTACTGCTGTGTGGACACAAATGACTAAGGAACTCTTATTGTTATTAACTGTGTTTGTTAACTACCACAGTTATTTATCTGATTATCTGTGATAGTTAAATATCACAGTTATTATTAGCAATACAGTGCTCACACTCTCACAAGGTGTAACTTCAAGGTAAGTGTAAATTCAATTGGCTCAAACTGAAGTTGACTATCACAGACAATATCTGTGATAGTTTTAGTTTGTGACCATGCAATTGAAATTTCTATTATTGCCAAAATAATGTTGCCAGTCCACTGTCTTCCAGATAAGACTAAAATCTATTTTTGTCTTTTGCAATAATGCAAATTGTGGTGGCAGAGGCAAATAATTTTGAATGATGGGGGCCTGGCTGTAGCCCCCGGCTTTGTGTGGGGGTGAAAGCAAGCACAAACCACATAATGATGGTTGTTATGAGGGACATTGTGGGCATCTCTTTTGAACTTCTTGTTTATTTATCATTGTGTGCAATGTGCCATGTCCTCAGGCCAAAGAAATTTGTGAAAAGCACACATCCCAAATAAATAATACGAGGGCCAAGATGGATGAGGACTGAACACCTACTAATATGGCAAACTGGAGCAGTAAGGACAAAAATCAAAATGATTAGCAAAATAGAAAATAGTAGGAAATAAATGATTCTTAAATAATTGATCCATCTAATTTCAAAGAAACAAATAACTAATCAACAATTAACCAAGTTTCTAGCTCCATAATGCATAGTATACTTTGAAATATGCAGTATTATGCACTTCTGGAGCACAAACAACAAAGACAAATGGCAATTTGATTTGGCATGAAGGGCAACATTAGAAAGTTGAGAACAAAATGATTGAATTAAATGTGAAGAGTGAGTTGAATTTGAAAGCTACAATCAACTAACATCAAATGCGAAGAGCAACTGATGGGAAGAAACTAAACAGAGCAAAGACACAAGGAGATATCAAAACATTCAACAGTCAAGAAACATGTTGGTCAATGAGCAAGCACAACTAAATTATCTCAAAAGAGTGTACAGACATATTGGACTGGAGATGATGTCAGCAGAACAACAATAAGTATTTTTCAAGCTAATGAAACAAGAGATAAACAGCAGCAAAAACATTAATTTGAAGAAATGCATTTTTGATGATACAGTAACCCAGTCAATACAATGCTATCTACCAACAAGATGGACTCCATCAGAATTCAGTATTTGAATAGGAAGAAACAGCCCAAAAAATTAGCACAAGATTCAATGTTCCCAAAGAACAGGGGTTTAAATTACCAAAAGGAGATGATTTGCATCTACTTCTATCACAGCTAAAGAACCCCAAGAACAAAATCTGAAAGTTACAGTACTTACACACCAAGTACCAATTAATATCCAAAACAGCAAATACTATATTCAACCGAAGCAATCAAGTCACAAGTCCCCAAGTTGGAGAAGGATGACATCAAGTCATACCTTGTATTTAGCAAAAAATCACTGCAATTTTTATATTTTTGGCCACATGATTGAAGAAAGTCAGATGGTATTAGCTCCATCTGTCTGAAGAAGTGACACAATGGGACTGTCTCCAACCACCCATCAGTACTAGCAGTTCAAGAGAATGAATGAGTCATGGCATATTATTGAAGCCATCCAATATTACAATGTCTGCATTGTCCAAGAAGTAGACAAGACCCCAGAGTGCCCCAAATCAGGCCCAACATGGAGACCCCACCAAATCTGTACACTCAATCCATGCTCCAAACATAGTCAACCAGAATCAAGTTAAAGGCAGAATTATGCAGTGTCGCACTAGCAAAGTGAGTGAGTCCAGTAAAATTGTGAGATAAAATCTATCAAATCAAAGGAAATTTATGAGAGGTGGACTTGTCTGTAAAAACAATGACATCAATGTTGCTACAAATTTGAGCATTTTCAGTGGAATGCCAATCAGCTATTAGTAAGACATAGAGCTGATTGGTATTCCACTGAAAATTTAAGGCAGAAGATTAGCTGTTCTGATAAAATTATTCATATTCAGCATACAAAATGCAACACATTGATTTGTCATACAAGTGACTTACTACAGCAATGCTGGCAACAGAAATTGATACAAAATTGTTGTGTCTTGATCTATGTTTGGCCTCTTTAGTTTATGTTGTTTTGAGTTTTATTTTGTTTGTGAAAGATAATGGGATTTTTTCATTTTGTGCAATAGAGCAGATGATATTAATTTTGATGGAGAATACAAAAATTGTGCATGAAGAGGTCATACTGAATTTATCTTAGCATTTACTTTTGGTGTTTCTTACACTCTGGCAACTACAATATATCTTGATGACATAAACAAGAGAATGACAAAAGCAAAGAAAAGGAAAACAAAAGAAAATTGATCCAATTTTGAATCAAAGTACTTGTCATTCATTAATATCAATATCAACATAGAAGAATCTTGTCAAGAAGTAATTATCACAATCAGCGAACCAGTTATATCAGGAAACCAAACCAGGAAGGGACAAGACTCTCAAGAAAGAAATAACATCAAGATGAAGGATAAAAATGACCAGAAAAAATAAATGTAAATTTGAAAGGACAGTTAATTTACTTATAGCTCCAATTTTGGAGTGAAGGAGGGTGTTATATGGCATAACTTAAGTAGGATTTGCACCTCAAATTTTTTGCCAAGACTGGAAACAAAATGATCAAAAAAAGAAAAAGAAGAAATAATGAACTCATAATGGACAATTTATCTGACTTCAAATGAATAACTAATCAATAATTACCCTATATGCCAACTCCTGGAAGACAATGGAATGTTGACACAGTTTATTTCATTGTTATGTGGGCACACACGACTAAGGAACAATCACCATTTTAAACTGTGTTAGTTTACTATCACAGTTATTATTGGTGATAGTTAACTGATACCGCTAATATGTGATTGTATACACCATTACACTTAATGACAGTGATAATTAACTAGTACCAATTATTGGTGATAGTTCACTATCACTGTCAATATTGGTGACAGTTAACTGTGAACGTTAATTTTAGTCCGGGACCATTCGATTGATATATCTCATATCAGCGAAATATTGCTGCCAATCCACTAGTTTCCAGAATGTCTAACACCTAAAATACATAAATTAAAGACAAACCAGAACATCAATTTCAAATAGACGATGTAAATATGTGCCATCGATTCTCTAAAATTTTCACTGTATTTAATGAACAATACTTGAACATTGCGCAAGACAAAAACTAATTAGCCGCAATAAATCCCTTCTTCATCAGGACCCGTGCTCTAACTCTTTTCAAAATTCGACTTGTTAGTTCAGTCACAATTCCGTCTAACCTCTTCTTCTCGTCCTCAGTAAGTTTTGATGTTGCTTCAAATAGTGTTTCTTCAACACTGTCATTCCCACTTCGTCTATCTAATCTTTTAAGTAATCCCAAAAGTGTGCTGAGCACATTCCGAGCAGCAGGGGTTGCCAGACGATCGCTGTTCCCAAGCAAGCCTGCAGTTGCACTTGCCAGAACAAGTTGAGCAGTTTGTGTGGTGATGAGCCCATCTCCTCGTAGGAAGTTGGCAAACTCGGAGCCCAAGAATTGTTCCGCGGCATCTGCTATGCTGATGGCGTAAACTTCTTCGTCTCTGTTGAGTTTGGGTGCAATAAGATCAGTGAAGTCTTTGGCAGTCATCACTGATACAGTTGGCGCAGCATTGCCTTCAATGTCGGTGGGAAGAAGGAATGGAATGGGGATTTCGTCAAGTTGGACTTTGGGTGGAGAAAGGATGTCGCCCAAGAAGGGAATACTGGGCGGACGAGGTGGTGCGAATGTAACTGCTGCTTCTGTGGCACCTTTACGAACGATCTGGCGAAAGAGGAGATCGGCTATGGTTTCTACTTCACCTTCCAATAACTTCCTGAGACTCTCCGCATTCTCCGAAAGAAGCAATTTCACACCGTCCGCAAGACCCAGACCGTTCTCTGGAATCGCGTCAAGATCAACAAATGCTGCTCCTTCTTTTGTTCCAACGGAGCCAGATGCATTGTTGAGCAAGGCTAGTAGACGTGTAAACTTTAACCCATTAGAGGAATCGCCATCAGTCACACTGAAAAGTACTTCTTGTAATGCTTGTTGAATCTCTGGCCGGTTCTCTGCTAGCAACTTTCGCGCAATGTACGGATAAGATTCCATGATGATTCCATAATCCTCGTTTCCGGTCAAGGCGATTCCTTCGAGAGTTACAATAGCTCTCCCTAGGATCGCAAAATACGGCTTTTGAAATGAGAGCAAACAACCAGTTAGATCATTTCAACAGAGATAAATTCATTCCACCGTTTCGAAGGAAAACTTACTGGGATCGAGAATGGAACATCGTTTAAAACAGTCAGTGCATCCTGAGTCATAGACGCAAAACCACCAGCTTGCGACGATAAGTCCTCTTCCATCCCGTACATCTTTTTGAGTTCAGCCTCATACTTTTTCGCTCCTCCGCCCTTCACATATGGACTAAGTGCTTTGTCCATCAGAGGAATGATAGTGGCCCTATCACAATCTGTGGGGAGAATCTTCAGCCGAATAAAGTCATCCACTAAACTGCCATAATCTTTGTTAGCCAGATGAATGACCGCAGAAATCATGTAGTCCTGGTCTTCTCTATCAATGCTTGCCATCAGTCCGCAGTCAAGCAGGGCTACAGTATGCCCCTCGGGCGTGGGCTCGTTCAACTTCAAGATATTCCCCGGGTGCTGTAGAGGAGAAAATGAAAGAGGTATTAGCCAATAAGCAATAATCACTTCAAACCAAGTGCGAAAACGCATCACTTACTGGATCGGCATGGAAAAACCCTAGATCAAACAATTGATAAAGGAAGGCCTCTTGTGCAACTGCAGTAATTTCTCTGATTTCATCCGGAGGACATTGGCTAAGTTTCACTCCGTCCATCCATTCACTAACTAAAACACGTCTTGTGCACATATCTTCGTAAACCTTTGGCACTGTGATTCCTTTGATTCCAGCCTTGATCATTGCGTCACGCAATTTCTGTTGACTCCTCGCTTCGTTTTGGAAATCTAATTCCGTGTAAAACCCAATTGCCCACTCATTCAAGAGGGAAACGTAATTCGTCTTTTGTTGAGGTGCAAATCGCTCGACCAAACCCTGAAATACCTCGGCTGCGCGCCTCAACACATAAAGATCCTTCGAGACCGTAGACAGCACCTGCGGACGTTGTACTTTCACTGCCACCCGAGTGTCATTTCCATCATTCAAAGTTGCAAGATAAACCTGCGCCAAACTAGCTGCAGCCACTGGCTCCTCCGAGATACTAGTGAAGAACTGTCCTAATGGTCCTCCGAGTTCTTCCTCAATTTGCTTCACAGCAATTTCAGTCTCGAACGGAATCACGGCATCTTGCAATTTGGTCAACTCGTCCAGAGTGGCCTGGGGCAAAACGTCGGGTCTGACACTCATCATTTGCCCAGCTTTGATGAAAGTCGGTCCCAAATCCTGCAAATCCATCCTAGCCTGTCTGCTCAACCCGGGAATATGACGTTCGTTGATTTCTCCCTCCGAAATGAAAAGTGTCACGAGCCGCGTCAAAAACGGCACCGCCTTAGAAACAAAATACGACCATCGCTGATTCAGTGCTCCTCGCTCCTTCTTCCAATATTGTTCAATGAGATCTTTGTCGTATGTCAAAGGAAGACCGTCTAGATCGGTTTCTTTGGAAGAATCTAGAGAAATGTAAGATTTGTCGACTGATGGAGCAGTGAGAGTTTTCATCGATACGGCTGCATTAACCGCCGCTGTGGCCATGGCTGCAGCGGATACTGCTCCAGAACTTGCAATCTGATCTCTGAAGCTGTTGTTTTTCTTCTTATTACCAGTTGTGTCTGACTTGGACATGTTGACTTGTACTTTCCTCGCGTCAACGTCGTCGGAATTTTGTTTCCTCGTCATGGAGTTTCCCGACGAAGTGAATTTCACTCCATTAATTTCCCCTGACACTTTCATTCCTTTGAATCCATCCTCGGGCATGGGCGGAATATCTATCACGTCGTTGCCGTTCTCAAGAGGCATCGCCTCCCCTGCAGTCATCAAATTTCCAGAGTCGCCATGGCCCTCAGTCTCGTCTGATTTTGTATTCGTCAAAGAACTCATCGCTTTGGCAGAAGATTTAATTTCGTAAAATCTTCCGGTAAGATCATCATAACCCAAATCCTTGTTTGTTCTTGTTTTCATCACGACGTCGAGCTTGTGTTCTTGGAGCATGGATATCTGATGGTGCATGCGTGGAGATGATTTGAGCGGTGGGGTGAACGCCGAAGTTGCGGCAAACAGGGAGGATGCGACCAACCACGTAGCTACGATGGATGCGTGAAATTTCATGTTTGGTCCTGTGCTGTGCTGTGCTGTGCTGATATCAGTGTCGATTGTGGCGGATGGAATGATTAAATGTTCTCGTCTTGTTTGAATCCTTTTCCTTGACCTTCTCGTCAATAGTTTTAGTATTGCTTCTTGTAGAAGTTTGATTTTTTGAAATTATGAACCCGACTGGTGTTGATAGAATAAATATTTGTTCAAATCGGACCCATTTGTGTCCTTTCTAAGGAAACAGTGGAAGAAATTCAATGGATTCGTGGCTAATTATTATTTTATTTTATATGCTGAGTGGAAAAAACACCTCACAATATTAGTGCTTCCTATCTCAACGTGGCTTCTCGACTGTGGCGTGGCGGTGGATTGGCAGGGCGGGATTCGTCTTGGCCACGTACCCCAGAAATTACCTTTGACGTTTAAACTCTATAATAAAATAATCCCATGATATGAAAAGTACATTATAGGTATATTTTCTTCTGGACAATATTTCGTCGTCAATCACAACCCCAGCCGGAGGGACTATATCATTATTATATCCCGAGAGGGTAGTAGTATAATATTATGAGAAGTCCTGCACCTGTCTATTGTGTAGATATCTTTTTCTGCTTTTCAATATCAAACAATGAGTTTTAAGACCTCATCATCTGCGTGGTCGAAAATAATTTCGTAGAACGCCGCCAGCTCAAGACGAGATCCGCTCGAGCGCTCTCTGGACTTCTCCTACTCGCAAAGGAAGTCGACTGCTTCAACGTTAAGGTTGCATATGTTGTCATGATCCCATCCGTGCAACGATCGCCTGTGCTCCTCGCACGCGAATTCATGAGTCATCGATCGTTAACGCGGACAACACGATCATTCTCTGCCGTCGTCGAAAGCCATGATGACTCTTCCTCGAGCAGAATTGCTAGTTGTCAACGGTGCTCCCATCCTTCATCTGATTGCCCATCGCAATGCTCAACCCTCCTTGATATTGATCGCAATCACGTCATCCACCCTTACACTTCCATGACCGACCCGCTTCCAACCTTTCCCGTCGCCTCTGCCAAAGGCGTTCATCTTGAACTGAACGATGGGAGAAAATTAATTGATGGCATGTCGAGCTGGTGGGCGGCAGTTCATGGCTACAGAAATCCTGTCTTAGATGCGGCGATGATTAGTCAAATTGAAAATAGCATGTCACATGTCATGTTTGGGGGGTTGACACACAAACCGGCTGTGGAATTGACGGGAAGGTTGCTACAAATGGTGAACAATGATTTTGAATCACATAGAACTGAACCGGCACTTGATCATTTTGATGCGGAAAAAATGCAACAAGAGTACAAACTGAACAAAGTATTTCTCAGTGACTCCGGCAGCATCAGCGTGGAGGTTGCCATGAAAATGGCTCTTCAATATTGGTTCACCTTGCAAAATAACCAGAGCAACCAAAGCAGCACCACCGCACATCAAGCAAGGAAAACAAAATTCATATCACTTCGCAATGGATATCACGGAGACACCTTTGGCGCTATGAGTGTATGCGACCCGGTGAATGGAATGCATTCCATGTTCTCTGGTGTTTTGGCACAACAATTCTTTGTTGATTCCCCCAGTGGATCTCATATCAAAGATGCCGCTTCCACGTTATCCCAAATAGAGGAGGCATTAAAGCAACATTCACACGAAGTGGCAGCGGTTATTATGGAGCCAATTGTGCAAGGTGCCGGAGGAATGAATTTTTATCATCCGGCAGTTTTGAAACGAGTTCGAGAGCTGTGTGACGATCACGATGTCTTATTGATCTTCGATGAGATTGCAACCGGTTTCGGTAGGACGGGCGCATTATTTGCTGGATGGCATGATGAAGAATCATACCGCCCTTGGTCGTCACTGGATGAAAATCAAGAGAAAGTTACCGCTCCGAACAGGGACTACCAAAGCACAAACTCAATTGTGTATCCAGACATTTTGTGCCTCGGGAAGGCCCTTACTGGAGGATACATGACAATGGGGGCGACCATAACAAATAAGAGGGTATCCCATGGGATATCTGACACAGGAGGAGTATTCATGCATGGTCCGACTTTTATGGCAAATCCATTGGCATGCTCCGTGGCACTGGCATCAATCAATTTACTGGTGCAATCCCCATGGTTGGAACGGGTTCGTTACGTAGAACGATCCCTAATCAAATCGATGTTGCCATTGGCGAAGTTGGATTCTGTGCGAGAAGTAAGAGTCTTGGGTGCTATTGGAGTATGCGAATTGCACAACGGATTGACGCGAGAGAGGATGGCGTGTGTGCAGCAAGAATTGGTGGAGGAGGGAATTTGGCTCCGCCCCTTTGGGAAACTATTGTATACTATGCCTCCTTTCAATTGTGATGATCTCGAAGAGGAACATGTGAATAAAATTGGTGATGCAATATATAAAGTTGCTTCTAAATTATAATTTCTGGGTAATTCAATTGGAAAGATAATCTTGTCGATTTCTTAACACTTTCATTTCATTGTTATTTGAATCATGTGATGTGATGATAATACTTTCATTATCTTGGCAGAATAATTATTATTATTGCTTGCATGATATTCTCACATAATCGCGCGAAGTTACCAGAAGATATCGCGCGGTCATTTTCGGTGAAAAAAGCGAGTTTAGATACATTTTTCAATTTTTTGTCTCCTCATTCCCTCTTCACCTCGATCATCAATCCAGAAGTAATCATGGCCTCAGCCGCAGCGATTCCGACGAAGATATTACTTCGTTACTTCCGTTTAGCTACCGAACGATTGCAAAGTCTCACGTGCTTCAGCATGGACGGTCCTGCTGACTTGTCATCTCACAGGAGCCTGATCGTGAACGCACAGCTTTCTTCCCTTGATGATGCTCTATCCGGCATGCCCCCTGTAGATAGCTCATCAATTGATCGGGAAGCCGTCCAAAAAGTGCTCCGCGAGATTGGTTTTGGGGATTTTTCTCACGTAGACTTTGGAGCGAATTCTGAGACTGCCGACGAAGGAGAGCAACGAAAAATGCTTATCGATGCGATGGACAAAACGAATGAAGCTGCCAGGATGGCATTCTTCAATTCAGTGATTTCGCTCGAATGGAGTCATGACGGGTCCGATAATCGATCAGATCGTACTTTGAGGCGTGATGATAGCTTGGATCGCTCTTCGATACTGGAATTCTGTGGACTGATGATGACTGCCGTTCGCTCAGATCACATGCAAAAATTTCTTCGCAGTGGTCAAGAATCGATATTTTACGGCAACAATACAAACCATCACGAAAACGGCCGGGGCGCTTTGAGTTACGGAGAATCAATCCAAGATCGCATGATGTATATGCAGAAATTATGCTGGAAAGCTGTGGGATGGGAACCAGATATTGCAACAGACCTATTGAACAAACTAGTTTCTTCTCTTGGACATCATTCCGAGCTGGAACTTGACGACAAAGTTATCGAAACGCTTACAAAATACACTTCCGCCATGACTGTAGCTATTACCAACACATTAATGGTGGGATCGACAAAAACTACCTCAGAGGACGGCACGACACGAATTGTGAACGTGTCATACTCGGAAAAAATAGTATCCGTCCCACAATCAGCAATGGAAGCTGGAAATCTCAAAGTATCATCTCTTTTTGCGCCTGCGTCCAATACCATGCATGAACACACATCCAGCAGTCACCGTAAACAGTTAGAAATCGCGCAAAAGACTGCCAATTTACAGAAACAAATATGGAACGAGTTCCAATCACTCTCACTATCGGAACAAACCAAAACTTTGGAAAAGGCGAAATTGGCACAAGAAGAATTTCTAGAGAAAGTTAGACGCATGGCTCCTGGTCCAGAGAGAGTACTCATGATGCAAAGCATTGATGTGGATGTGCAGAAGTTACTCATCATACATAAACTTTGGATTTCGCAGAACGACTCCATTCTTGGTAGTGGTTGATTTCATGATTTCATAGACTTAGAATATTCATACTCATTCTCTAGTTCGATTCACAACACAATAATAATATTATTTTATTCAACTTTGATTTATGTTAAATCATTCATGTTATTGCAGACACCACTATTTCATGATTCATCTCATTCGCCTTGCAAATCATTTAACTTCGGTGCCATGAGCATTGAGAACGGGCAGTGAGACGATTTGACATCGGGAGACATTGATCGTGCATCATTGACTCTTTTGCTGTGACTTTTTTGCCAACCAGTTAACAGTTTTGCTAGTAAACGCCCATGCCACCATATGAACAGCTTTCGGCATCGTGGAAAAATCATAGGAATTATTGTGTAACATCTTGAGATGAAAAGGAACATATTCACCGTAATCGTCAAACCGAGGTGAAAACCAAACTCTTTAATGTTGCCGCATTGTCTAGCTGTAGAATTCGGTATCCCAAGCCTGTCCGCTAGAGCATCACCAAGTAGTTTCCTGCAAACTTTCGATCGGTACATGAGGGAAAAAGGCCTGTATGGCGATGAAGAGCTGATGTCTCCCCTTATCGAAAGTTCATTAGTAAATCCCGACTTCTCCGATCCAAAACGATCTTTCATAACGTTGAGAAGATGGAGTGCAAGCTCACTCGATTCTTCATTCGGATGAAGAAGGTGAAGGACCATTGACTCCAGGGTGGCATTCGAATGAATGATAGAATCGTTATCAACAGGGGTCGCAGAATTATCGTATAGAAGTTTTTTCGGCCCACATGGGTCTATCGGCAACAACGGATTGTCACTGCACGAAGCATTCGACGATTTAACAGATGTGTTGATATCATCACAATCGAGATCATCATCCTCTGTAGTGTCAACTCCCAGTAGCCATCCGACATATCTCCACAACGCTAAATAGTCGCGTTGCTCGTCATCAGACAAAGGCACCCCTGCCAAAGTTTCAATCCC
The DNA here is from genome assembly GCA_036940025.1 of Conticribra weissflogii. Lineage (NCBI taxonomy): Eukaryota > Bacillariophyta > Thalassiosirophyceae > Thalassiosirales > Thalassiosiraceae > Conticribra > Conticribra weissflogii. The sequence continues at coordinate 2,691 of JALLPE010000895.1, read as the reverse complement.
CATCAAAGTATTTGCGCTGAATGCAAGTAACGTTGCTGCCATGTCTTCTTGATTAATCGGCACACCATACTCGTCGATGTTCCACTGACTATGTCGCCCAATTTCATTTTTTGTTTTCGCAGTTTGCAGCAAAGATCGTCGCACTTTTGCATGAAGAACTCTAACTCGAAGTGCTGCGTTCCACCCTCGCCCACCAGGTCTCAAAGATGCAGAGAAATGTGCACCATCTATTGGAGCAAAACAGCTTGCCAAGAATCCCGTTGTATCAAGCAATCGTTCCATAGTTCTCTTGCGATCACGTCTGATAGATGTAACATCTTTGATATTTCCAGGTGTAAGATATCGGGTTGATTTAAGAACTTGAATTATCTTCGGGATAGAAAAGCCACCGATCAAGGAGCGGTAAATCAGGGCACATCCTGCTGCTGGAAAGTATGCCAAGAAGACTTCCATTCCCCGCTCAATTTGTTCGAAGTCAACCCAATCTGGAATGTTGTCGTGATAATGTGCATAAAATTTGACAAGAGAATTGACAGGTTTGTTTAGCTTTCCTTCTTCGACCCATTTGTTGTAGGCATCTTCCGAGTACGCAATTATATCATCAAATGCGCCGCAATCTTTGTCTCCCTTTGTAGACGCGATAAATTTTAGTAGCTCGTCCATTTCAGGGTCACCGACTTTCCTATATGGTTCAAGCTCTTCAGCGGTGTAATGAAACCTGTGTGGAATGAAGCAGATTTTCATATCAAAATGGGAAATATACCACACCGACTCGGATCCTTCCACGAAGTAGTCACCAGCATCGTTGGAAGCATCACGTTGGAACTTCTTGCTTTGTTTCGACGATGCCACTGCATCTAGCATCAACTTTTTCCTTCGGGTGGTAGAAAGCAAGTTGATGGAATCAAACCGTAAAAAACCGAGATAGTCATCGGCCCCAAAAGGTATTCGGAACGCATTTAAGAGGGAATGAATAGAAGAGGATCCCGCCGAAGATGAACTGGAATTGCGGTCGACCATCTCTTGGTTTTTGGCAAGTTATCTATAGCTCTGCGCCCGTTGCGGAACTCCATAGCTAGGGAGGATTGTTGATTATTTGATAGGTTCGTTTTCGCCCGTTTCTCAAGAATTGAGCCGCAGTATTATCATTGCAAAATAATAATTACTCGATCGCGTTTCATCTCTCGTCGTGATCATCGAAGCTGACTCATTCGGGATCTGTAACCCTGTAACCACGTTTTTGCAGTAATCTATAATATTTTTCAAATGGAGGTAGTACGGGGATTCCTTTCACGGAAACAGAAAAAATCTGAGTTTGGCCGTCGCATAGGGTAATTGCTATGGTACGACACTCTACATACTGACCAGTTTAATACGGGCGTGTTGGAAAGCTCTAACACAACCCTACTTTTTCATTTCATTAAGACAACGGAATGGCGATGGTTTTAGCGATTTAATTTATTGAAAACGGACATACACAACTGAGGAACCATAACAGAGATATCAAATGAGATAGGTAACAACTATCACCACTACTTTTAGTCCGGGACCTGGCAGTAAAGGCAATTAAATTATCTAATATCGCCAAAAAAATTTGCCAATCCACTATCTTCTGTTGAAGTCCCTTTCTTACTATTTTTGCTCATAACTATTGAAAAATTCATATATAAGTAGTTTGTCAATTATTTTAATCAGCAACAGAATGAAATTTACTTTTTAACCCCTTGGAGTAGTTTCTACAACACCTGGTACAGGCGGAGAAATATATTTTACACAAAGAAAGAATGCTTTGTTCAAATTGGTGATTGACTGCAAAGCTATAATCAACCACTTTTGTTAATGTTGAATACTTGCCAATCAATCCATAAAAATGGACAAACCCAATTCAGCTTCCCTCAACTATACCAACAATCACCACTTCATATTTGTTTTATGCCCTGCAACCTTTGCGGGGATGAAAATGGAAACTTCAATAGGTCTTGGGAATTGCTGCTTCATGCCTCTGATTATGGTCATTTGAAGTCATCTTTGTTTCCCAAGACATGAAATGATGACAATAAAAATGCAACAATCATAATGTGCCTTAGCGGGATGAAGCAAAAAATTTACAGATCCCACCATTGATGGAGTTTGTGAGAGGAGAGGAGCAATGCTGTTTTGTAAGATGACAATGCAAAGGGCTCTTTTTTTTTAAAATTGCCTCTTTGAGGAAAAAACCTCCTAAACCTACACATCAAACATAAAAAAATAATTTTAACATTGGATGTATAATTTAAGGTTAAAATTAAGAAAAATCGTGGTTTGCAATGCAATTATTGTGCAGCAAAACAACATTAGTTAAAAATGCTTATGTGGAATATTCAGATCATACCTGGATTCAAACCAAGAAACATAGGTGCTCCCAACATACAGTAGAAGGAATTTATGTGCTTGTTTTGATAGTCGACAAGCTATTGTGATAGTAGTAACTGTGGTTGTGGTGGTCTGATGATTTTGTGGAAATCCCAATTTTGGTTAGAAATTGGTGCTGACAACATCAAAGAATACTCCTATGTAAAGTCATGCATTTCATCACAACTCGCCAAGACTCATATCAATCTAATATGAGTATGATGTCTAACTTCTAACTATTTGCATCAAATTTGTTTCAAAAAAGAAGATTTTCTTTAGACCCATTGAAGTGTAAATCTC
>JALLPE010000894.1:0-14095 GCA_036940025.1 Conticribra weissflogii | reverse complement strand
GACGCTCTTCCGATCTATGATTTGGATGAATTATTTCTAATTCCTGCATCTCAATTTTTGTGAAAAATAGCAAGAAGTGAAGTCAATAGCAACAATATATTGAAAACCAGGCTGCAAGGGGAAGAAAATACAGTTGATGAATAATTGAAAAATCGATACTTAATTTTTCTTGTTAGGATAGAACCATTGTTGTGTGTTTACATTTTGCAGACGGCTTATCATTGATATATTTGATTCAATTAAAATTATGATTCTCGAGAATGTTCAAAATTTCTCTCTGGATAAGAATCCATCAATATTTTTTGACCTCTCTCCACCTGGGAATGTGATGACTACCACGACTGCTGCTGACCTCCTGATACCTATGGCCTTCTTGAGCCTGCTCAGACATCTTGTGCTGCGAGATGTCAAATAATACGGGCAATATCCTTCCAAAAGATTCCGAATCTTTTTGTACCCATATTTAGTATTTCAATACATAGAAACGAGTATGAAATCGTACCGATGTATGATATAAACAGTTTGTGGTTTCCGAATGAATCAAAATGTGAAGCAAGAAGATTGTCAATAAGATTGATCTTGAACCCTTCTCAACATGCAAACCTCGGAACGATATATTGTTAGTACTATCTTCCATACACGATTATTTCACACAAAAATATCTTGCGACGTGCGTGATTGGGGAGGTTGATTTTTCTGCAAGAAAGAAGCGGATCCGAAGCTACTAGGTATTGTACCTAACAACAAAACATCTCCATTCTCGCGTTGAAAAACGAACCTTGACCCAACTCTTGCTCTGATTTAATACTACCATTTGTAGTAGTTCACAACAACATCTTCAATTCTTTTGAAGGCGAAAGGAAGGAGTATGATGCGGAAACACATACCAAATAACCAAAAAGGGAATGAATCTGTCAACATTCCCTCCAGGAAAAACGCATCTCTCATTTTCCAAACCCCCTGCAATTTTCTTAATTGTCCTCTAGACGTCAAGAATTTTAATGAAGCTTCTCATAAATAATTTTCTCCGTCCTAAAACGGCCGCAATTCTGATGATGCACCATCTTCTCTCATCAGCGATGCTCTCCATTCCCCTGTTGCCCTTACTGTCCCTTTTGGGACGCCAAACACCCCAAGCGTCCGCCCTAGAAGACACCCTCCGAGCCATCCCCACCCCTCCCAACCATGTTCTCTACGAGGGCTACTACCCCTTCTTGGCCAACCTAGGATCCGTCCGCGTCGTCAGCAACGTCCCGGTAAACTACCAGAGATATCACGACGAGCAGTTCATGGTGGGACAAGCGCCTCTTTCCAGAAATGAAGCCAAAGTGGTCGTATCGAGCGATTGCAGCACCAGCGAGACGAACGTCGTGCCCACTGTTTCTTGGGAGACGAGCGATGCCGAGAGTCCCTTGGTGACGCTGACGGTGGATGTGCCCCTGGCCGAGGAACGGGACCCGGCCCTGATGCCGTTTTTGGATCCGGGATTCTACGAGGCCTTTTGGAACTACACCAGTTTCTGGTGCGTCGCCTTCCGCAGCTATCAACCCACGACCGATCCGACTCCCGCTCCCGGAGGGACTGTAGAAGAAGTGCCCTGCATGACTCGGGAAGAGTGCGATGTCCGCCGTCAGGAACTGGGATTTTCTTCCTTCTACGTGGATGCATCGTATCCTTCGAAAGGATGCTTTTCCAAGAACGACAAGGCCTTCTTCGGGTTGGGTGGGACGGACGAGGAGATGGGAAAAGCGGATCTTCCGGGTTTGCAAGAGAGGATTTGGTGCGAGAGATTGGTGGGGGGTATCCCGGAATTGGAGGATTTCCCCACTTCTTCTCCAGCTGCAACCGGCGGCGGCGGAGACGAAGAATCCGTGTGCCTTACCGAAGAAGAATGCAATGCCCGCCGCAAAGAATTGGGATTCAAGTCCTTTTACGTCGATGCATCTTACCCTTCCAAAGGATGCTTCTCTAAGAATGATAAAGCCTTCTTCGGCGAGGGAGGGACGGTGGAACAAATGTCTGATCCGGGTTTGGCGGGTTTGCAGCAGAGAATTTGGTGTCGGGGAGGTGCGGTCCCGGTTCCATCGACCAAGAGCCAAAGTCAGAGTAATGTCTTGGGCAATGGTGATGGATCCACTATCATGTCCTATCCAGAGGCATCCGTCAGTCTCATCGAAAAGGCGGAAGAAGAAACTGCAGCGACGACGACGTTGGATACTTCGGCTTCGCTGAGTCCAGGTAACGCCGTTCGTTTTTCCATCTCCATGAGATTGGTAATGGTAACATTTATGGTGATTTGGATGCTATCAATACTTTGTTCCGAGCTACGAATTGCATCGAACCTCACTCATTTTGGAGGATTCGGGAAGTATGCCGTTACAGCTTTGGCTGTTTCGGCCGCGGTGATTTATCCTCAAGACAAAAACGAACGAAAGACTTCGGCATCCTTTCACCACTTCGACCAACAAACAAGGTCATTGCAACCCTCCTGTACATACAATGTCGACATTCTCATGGATGGATGCCGCTCCGTCGAAATCATATCGCAAGCGCCGGCACGAGTGGTCAACGTCTCCTTCTTGAATTACACCGAGCAACTCAACGAAGAAGATGACTGTACCACCGAATATTCTGCTAATTTGACTTTTCCCATAACTCCTGAGACGGAAGAATTGCAGTTCACCCCCGAGGGACTGGCAAGAGTCGCAAGTTATCCCGAGGAAATGTGCATTCAGATTGCGGAAGGGAGGCCATTTGTGGATGATAGCGGTATCGCTCTCAAGGCAGCCGCGATCGTGTTTGGGGATGATTCTTGGTCATCATGGGATGGTGAGAATGATCGTATGTCTGATGAGGAAGAGAATCAATGCGGCGAAGACAGCAAGAATAACGCAACAAACAATCACAACTATCTCCGTCTCGGAGAAGAATGGACGCAACGTGCCCTCAGCGAGCATTCTTCCATCGCCTCATTTTCGGCATTCTCCATTGCACTCATGACCAACAATGCACCGAGCTCCCTGGTGGACGATGCCCTGATGGCTGGATTAGACGAGATTCGTCACGCCAAAGTGTCTTTTCGTATTGCGACTAGCCTACTATCAAAGGCCACTTCGACGAATCACGTCGGGGATAAAGAAATTAACTTAGGACCAGGACCACTCCCACCTTCATCACTTTCCTTCACTCAAAACCTAACGGAATTGGCTCTATCCGTTGCCAAAGAGGGATGCATCGACGAAACATTATCGGCGTTAATGGCGGCGGCAGAGGCAGAGATTATTCGCAGAGTCTTGCAAAACAGGACTGATCACGATGGCGGTACTACCCATGATGGAAAATATTCCGGTATCGAGGATGCCACATTGGCCTGGATGCAACACGAACTTCAAACGATTGCAGGAGAAGAGAGTAATCACTCGGCTTTAGCTTGGCGTACCCTCAAATGGGTCTGTGATACTGATGAAGAGGCATGCCACACAGTACTACGAGATGTTTTGGAAGTGAACAAGCTGGATGCTGCATTCTCTTTTCGTTTTGCTACTCTGCTTTCGGGAGAAGGAGATCTCTATGAGTTGGGGATGATGCTTGAGCGCGAATGGAAGATTCTGTACAACATTCAAAAGAACTTTGTGTTTCGAGATTTTTTTGAGAGCGATGGATCAAGGAGCAACGTGGACATTGTTGTTGTTGGTGATGTCGGGACTGGTGGAGAATTGTTGCACTCGTGTTTTAGTAAAACCATCTTAAGTGGTCAACTATCCTGTTAGTAGGACGTGGTAATGCGTCGTTTTGGCTTTGTTTTCTAAAGATGAATGAAATTGATGTTGTACTTATAGAGTAAAAGTTTTTTTTTACACGATATTTCTATGATTCGAGGTTTGATCAATTGTTCAACTAGTCGATTTGAGAATGGAATCACTTTTATTTGAACTGAATTATTGTTAGGACATGTGATTGTGGATTATACTGAACTGCACACCACACGATTGCTGGTTTGATGTTGATAAGCTCATGGAAATAATGTGAAATACATATAAATTTGCAAGTTGATGAAAATAAAAATTTACAATTTCCACAAAAAATTTAAGGCAGACAGTGAATGATAAAAGCAGGTTCCAATCAATTTTTGGATCCATTGAAGGAAGTACCTATCACCAGAACCATCATTTTCGCCTCACATAGTCTCTTAGCCAAACACAGTGTCACATAGAACTCAAAGTCATAAGGGATGCAAAATCAAAAATCAGAAAACCAAATACAGCTCACAAAATTTTGGGTTCATTAATCAAAATGATTCTTGACTCAAAATCTGACCAATATGCCTAGTTTTATGTTTTTTGCCCAGTGCAGTTTCCTACCTCCATTATCCCTTTTCTGCCTATTTGGTATTTTTTATGTGTTTTAACGCAAAAAATGTTTTTTTTGCGTTAACACATAAAAAATGTCACACCCTGCAAGACCTCATACACTCTTAGAAAAAAGCTTCATACTACATACGGAGATAGGGCAGTGCGAAGTTGGGGTCTTGGATTCCACGTGGCACTTCTTTTTGAAATATACGGTACTGTTAGGTACGTACCCTAAAAAGTACGTACTTTTTTGGACCAAAAAGTATTCATTTTGCCTCCAAATTTGGTTGTCTCACCCCGATTCCTGCACCTTTAAAGTACTCAGCAGGGGGTAGGCAAAGCATCCAGAACAAATCTGGGCTCATGAGGTCAAAAATTGACTGAGATATGGCCAATCAAAAAAAGGAAAAAAATCGTGTTTTTGCCTAGTTAAATCTGAAAAACACTAGTAAAAATTGACTGTTATCCAGTGTTTTTATTGCTTGGTAGTAAAGGGTTAGACTTGAGTCTTCTAGCAACTTTTTTACTCTATCATGTTTAGTTATCTTCTTTATTTCTTTCCACTACCACTCCTCACCCCATCCATTCCACTACATTGCCATTGGTCTGTTCCTCTTCACTCCACAATATCTACAACATCTACAGAATCATCACTATCCTATCCTAACTCAATAGATTGCCTGAGACCACTCATGACCCTGCCATACACTCTCCAGACTAAACCTCATATTGCTCCCTCCCTACACACCACTTTGTACATTGCATTCCTCTCTATTTCAACTTCCATGACAACATGTTATCACAACCACCATAGACATCACCACACCACTCATTTCCCCACTCAAACCACACTTGCTCAAACTACACTCAGAGCAACCTTGCTACCTTTGCCTTCAACAATCTGTGGACACCTCTGCTAGTGACACTCCCTGTCCACAATTACCTTTGACAATTCCTTGCAACCATTGCATGCAACAACCCAAAAATAAATATCCCTAACAACATGTGGATGACATTGCCTTGAGCAATCCCTAAGCACCATTGCCTTTGGTAATTTCTTGCAACCATCACTGCCACCAACTCATTTTCCAAATCAACCCTGAAAACCCTTCAACAACATTGCCACAAGCAATCCCTAACTTATTGCCTCTGGTAATTACTTGTGAACTTGACCCTTGGTACTTCCTTCTCAAACCAACACAAGCAACATTTCAAAACCATAATCAGGAAACTCCTAAACACCATTACCCTTGGCATCTCTTTGTGACCATTACTTTAGGAAATTGTCCATAACTGCTTTCACCAACACTTAGATGCCATTGTCCTGGCAATTCCTGGTTGCCATTGCCCTTGGCAACTCATTGCACATTTTTCCTCTGCAATATCTTGTCACATCTGCCCTCTCTAGTCTTTGCATGCAACTACCTGATTGCATTACTTAGAATCATATCACCTACTCTCTATTTTTTAGTTACTATGTTTTCTTACCACATGTTTAGGGGTAAATTACTCATACCATGGGTATACCTGGTATTACCAAAATCAAGGAGGTATTACCTCAAAAAGTAAAATTACCGTTCCCCTGTAACATTTGCGGTGACATAGAAAAATATCGAAATGACCTCCTGAATATACTGAAAATTGCTTTTTGAGAAAAATAAAGCAATATATTATAACTTATATATTCTAATGAAATCTCTTCAAACATTGCAAATCTCAACTAATGCAATGAAAAAGTTAAAAAGTACCTGCCCCTCCTACCATCCTCTTCATCAATACCTAGTTCTTCTAATGTACAACACAAGATTAATTTGACAGTAAAATATGTTACCTTAAACTTTGTTTATTCTAATAACATCTCCTAGAACATTGCCAGTATCAATTAACAAAATAAACCCTTGAAATTTCCGATTCTAATTACTATTCCCTTCATCACTTGAGATTTAATCCTTCTGATAAATAATAATGCCGTCATCAGAATTATTGTAATAGTTTTTAATTTCCTTGATTGTTAAATTACATTGCCATTTTTCCAACTTATCTTCCTGCTATAAATCATTTAATTCATAGTCATATCCATCCATAATTTCTTAGTTGGAAATGACAACATAATTATGTTGTCATGACATGACAAAATGAGTTTGTTGATAAATTCCCAAAAAGTGTGACATATGACAACATTTTTGAATTTGTTGTTTCTGAGTCACATGACAGAGGTTTGTCATATGCCCACTACACATGACTGCCAATCTGATTTATTTTATTGTTTGTTTTTGCAATATTTTTAAATTTACTAATTCCAACAAAAAATTCTGAACACAACCCAAGACCACCACTCCTCCCTCACAGTCTTGTGAGGAGGAGCAAAACAATCAGCCACCACTGCTGCAATGTCAACTGATGCAGTCAGCCATTGCAGCAGCAATTTCTCTTGCAATAGGCCATTCTGGCTGTTGCAGCTGCACCAATGGATGCTCCCCCAAGCAACAATGCTGGCTTGTTTGATTGTTGCCATGGGTGGGGAAGTGGCTATTTAGCTGGTCGGGCTGGCCACAGCACAGCGTGGACCATCCAAAAATTAATAAATTAATATCTAATTAAATATTTTAGCTTGAGAATTATTTTTTACTCTTGTTTAGATTATTAAAATTAAATTCTGTTTATTGTAGTGATGTTGCTGAATAAAATTAGCTGTCTCCAAAATAGCAGATGCAATGGTCAACAATAATTTTTCCTTCATGAAAAAATAAGGTAGAGGAAAAAGTTCTTAAATAAATTTTTATTGAATAATTAATTATTCAAATGATTTTAAGTAGTTACAATTTTTTATTTACTTAAGTGCTTTTGGTTGTTTTTTAGCTTGTTAATTAATGACATATTTGTCATGCATCACAATAACATTATTGTCAAAATGGATTTAAGTAAAACCCCTATAACATAGCCTGTGACAAAAGCCTATGATTCATAATTAAGTGATGACAATAATGTGATGTACTTTTGAAATTTGTCATGACAAACTGCACTTTGAACTAAGCAAAATTTGTCCATAAGAATTTTCACCCCTTTTTCTGGAATTCTGACTTGTCCAGATGCGCAATGAACATATTCTCAAGGTCAGGATCAAATAACTTCAAACCTCCATATTTATGAAGGATGCACTGCTGCTTAACTGGAACACCATGTGGCCCAACACTCTTTTTGTCCCAATCTTGAATCCAAGCATGGAAAACTCTTGTTGTTTTTCTTGCAACCTCTTGTTCCAGAGCAATGTGAAGTGGCAGACAACGAGGATCAAAACAACTTCATCATATTGTCACATCATGCCAACACACATTTTTTGTGCAATCCTTGTCATTTTTTTCTTGAGAGCAAATGACTGCAATCATGGGCTGCATTTCAACCTCCTTGGTTGAAATATTAGCATGTTTCCACTCTTGTTCTCATTCGTATCCTTCTAATTGCGCTCTACATCACCAATTCCTTGTACCTTTGAACAAACTTGACATGCAATAGCTTGAAGAACCTTGGTGTGGTTGGAGTAGTGTGTATACCCAAAGTGTGTTTTGAAGGAAACAAGACAGCAATCAGGAAGCAGCTGCCAAAGAATGGGCATTAATTCAAATTCCAACCCATGTCTTGTAGTTTTCTTGAACACCATTCTCTTTCAGCAATTTAAATAATATAATTTGAAATTTACAGCAATAACAGCCCCTTTTTCTCAAGATCAAAATAATAGCTGTTGTTCCAACCAGTTTTTTCCATGATTTGAGCATTTGACAGCTTGCACACCTACAAGATTCTTGGTCCCTTTCAACAAACCTGACTGGATACTCAGTAACAAATTTTTGAATAGTGTACATCTGAGGACAACAGTGCTGGCAAAGGCATACTGTGTGACTAGGCATTTTGCAAAAAATTCCAATGAGTGGCACACATTCCAGAAATCAGCTGAAGCATACACTAGATGGACGTTGAGCTCCGGCAACCATGAACTATTGGGTTGTTGTCTTCTCTGCATAAACTCAATGATTTAAATCTGGATAAGGTCAAGGGCCAGAGCAAGATTTATAAATACAACTGCCATTCCCATGTGGGCCTTTTGTCAAAGTCATTGAATAGAAAGGAGATGCCATCCTCTCTTGGTATGTAGAACCCTCATCTTTGCTGCCTTGGTCTCAAATTACACCAGGAGCAAAAGTAACAGCAATCACAACCACAACAGCAGGCAATCTATAGGATGCAGTATGAAAATGATGCATTCAGAAGGGACATGGCAGGGATTTGATTACATTGAGTCAATGCAAATTCTCTTAAAGAATGGCATTTCATATTCTTAACAAAAAACTCTTTCATTGCTGGAGCAAATAATTCCCCTGGTCAGGTTGAGGCATGGGTTCCTTAAAATTCTTGGTTTGATAGCAATGGTGAATTTATCAATAACACTGATACTATTCCTGGAAGAAACATTTCAGTTGTCAGTACTTAGAATGGTAAATGAGAAAATATGCAGCCTTTAATAAGAAGAGGGAGAAGAGAGATAATCTCATTGCAATGAAGTCTCCCTGGTTTTTGTTATGTGTCATTGCTAATGATGCTCATGATCATGAAGAACCTCATGTTCTTTCACGCTATTGTAGAAACCATAAAGGACACTATTACCTCATAGAAGCAGCTGGAGAAATGGTGTCATATTCTAATTCACATCCAAAGAGCATGTGGCTAATCATCTTTTAATGAAGCCAGTAAGACCAGGCTAATGAATCTGCTAAAGGGGAATGGACTGTTTGCAGACACATCTTTTTCTTAAATCAATGTTTAGGTTGTTCACTTATCATTTGTTCAAAAAATTTGTATCCATCCAAGTCCCATTAGGGGTTTGAAGTGACACAAACAGCTTGTTGCAGATGCAAACAATGGTATTGAAGAGTACTACAACAAGAATAAACATCTTGGTGTTGTCATATATGAAAAGGGTAGTATTGATAGTGATCATGGGGAGTAGTCAAGTAATAATGTGATAGTCATTTAGTTAGTTGTGGAAATCTGTACTTCTGTGTCAAAACACTTATGTCAGAGGTCATTGTGTGTCAAGTTCATTTTCACAAAAACTTGTCCTCTAGACAGGAAAATAGAGGCTGATCTCATCCTCTAGAAGATGAGTTTTTGTGTATCATGTATACATTATTTGTTGAAACAAGTTATGGTTGCACTACAAACTTTAAATGTGACTATGTGTACAAAATCTATGTTGCCTTAATCTGTATAAACAAACACATCATTTTTGGCAAAACTTGTCCAATTGAAGATGATTTTTCCTCCAAAATTGTCCATTTGAATGCATTTTAAGTCATTTGCATACAAAAACTTGTCCTCATGAGGATATGGATTGCTGAAATAGGATCCGTTTTTTAATTATCACATCAATCACTGGACATTAGATGATCTCTGACACATGTGTTCTGACACCAAAGTAGGGATTAACAGAAAAATATTTTTTGAATGAAAATCAACACCTTCAAAATTCCCCAATATATGATCAAGTGTCCTCAGTTCCACCTGTAGAAAACAATTAAGTTGTTTCTATTTTACTACTACTAATTTACTATTTATATTATAATCTCTCTCTCTATTTTTCATATGAAATGTGAGTTGTCTTCCCCATCATACAATTATTTTTATATCCTCCTAGTGGATCTCTATCTCCTATTACTCTAGAGATTATGCTCTCATTTTTGACAATTTCCACCACTCCTGCCTTTGCCCTTTATGATCACTTCACCACCACTGCCACCACCACTACCACTTACACATCCAACATCATCTTCCAAATATGCCAAACAATCCCTGTAATCTGTTGTTGGTGACAACAGTGTTGTGGAGAAGAAGACCTGTCATGATTGCAGTCATCCTTGTAGACAATCCCCACACTTAAGAGAGAGCCTCTTGCCTCTGAGCCCTCAAATGCAGTGATGCTGTTGGCTGTGCTGCTGTTGATGTAAGTCATGCCATCTCCAACTTGGTTTCAGTTGATGTCATTGGCCATGGCAAAGGTGATACAGAACAGGCAGAGGGCATCTGGATTTAGATTTTGACGATTGTCATTGTGGTGGATGGAGCCCAAGCAGATTTTTTGTTGTTGGGGCTGCTGCTGCCACTACCCCTGCCACTTCTGGGACTAGACATTGTGCTGCACTTCTTTTTCCTTTTTTTAATAAATTATTGTTGATTATTTATTAATTGTGCCAGCTATATAGATTCATACATTGCTTTTTGCACAGTGGTAATAAATAAGCAACTCATCTACTTTAAATACTGTGATGATGATTTTCAAATAAGTCCCAACATCCTTCATGAGCAATACACAACCGCAACAAAGCATATCCTTTGGCCTTGTGCTCTCCCTCACCAGCGCATCCCCCACCAGCCATAGAGGAATTCATAACACCTTGTCCTCCAGAACTGCCAGGGCCAGCATCTGGAACACCAACAATGGAATCAACATGAATAACTTTGTGGTCCACCTTGAACAACACCACCACCATCTGAACAAGAACAGTGCCAATGACCTGACCCTGGAAACCCTGGCCATGATGGGTCAGAGCCAAATCCCTGGCCCATTAGAAAATCATAGCAGAGATGCACAAGACAAAGTTGCTCATGAAGGGAAGCATCACTCCAGAGGCAGTTCAGTTTTGGAAGAAGCACTTGGAGGAGTTGAGTCAAAAGATTGGTCATGTTGAGTTAGGAGGAGCAAATGTCAAGGGTGGGACAGGATGGGTTGGGGCTGGGATCAGATGGGGGACACAGCAATGTGGAAGGGAAGTGCCACTTATGTGAATGGTGCTGCTGCAACTTGTGCCACAGCTGCCATTATTTGACAACACTGAGGGATGTCTGGTAACAGTGGACAAGGAGCAGAGGCTGCTTTGGAAGGATCCCCCACCATTGATGATGAATTGGCCAATGGTGCCACAGAGGAGACTGTTGCCACTGTGTATGGAGGAGCAGTGTTGGGCAGCTTTGTAGATGGATCTGTTGGGGTGAGCGTTAGATGGGTCAGGTGTCAGTGACAGGGGCGGTGGCAAGGGTGGTGGCAAACCCATGGCATGTGTGTATTATTGCTTTATGCAAGCATATAATTCAAGAATAGTTTGATATTTTTATTTCTTGAATAATAGAGTTCATTAAAGTGTTCCTGGTATCAGGGAACATGGTTTTAGGATTCACATGTTCCAGTGAAAACCAAAAATTTGTTCCAAGTTTTTCTTATTTTGTCCATGTTCTGAAAAGTAAGTTTTCGAAAACTTGTCCTAATGGTTTTGATTGTCAGAGGCCAAAAAAGGACCTGATAAATAAAATAGACTTCTAATAAATTCTTTATGGGGGGTATGCATCCCTTTATTGTCAGCTAAAAAAATGACTCCCATTTTTTGACAATTTTTGAACAACTTGAAGAAAAACAGAAATGTTTGGGGGTATAAATCTTGTTAAGTTTGAAAAAAAGAGTGACTGATCCTCAACAGGGTTTGCTATGAACAGTAGCTTGCAAGTGCTTTCTTGATGATATACTCAGAATTATAGGGCATATGTCCTCATAAAACCACCTCAACAACAATAATCAAGTTATCAGTTATCATTGTCCATTGACAATCTGCATCAGACATTTTTCAAGAATATCTGCCATTTCAAACAAACTTTTGGCAGTCTAAAAGTTGACTCCGGTTGGAGTAGTGGGATAATCTAAATTTTGGGAATCCCAACCAAGCCATTGGGATTGCAGAAACATTGGGTCTGAGAAAGTCTGAAACAAATCGTTTTAAATTTATCAAGAGCAACATTTGGACAAGCACAATAAAGGGCCTAAAATGGACAAGTTTTGTTCACAGGAGTTAACCCTTCACAGAACATTGCTGGTTTTAAGATTTGTAAAATTCAAAATTTGCCCATGTTTTGTGTCTTAACGGCAAGTCTGCCAGGGTAATTCAGACTTTTTCTGAAAAAAAGGAGCCAAACACAGCCTCTCCTGAGCACATCGTCTACCTCACCCAGAACATTGTTGCTGGAGAGCAACATTTTTGCATAAGAAGTCTCCCCAAAATCAATTTGGCTACCTTTCAGCTCCTCCCAAACTAACATCATCAACAGCAACAGCCACAAACAACTCATCAGCATCAGTCCCCCCACACATCCCGAAATTTCAAGAATAGCCCCATCAACAACCATGAAAAAACAATGCAATTAATTCACTGTGATGAGCAAAGCAGCAGTAGATTGATTTGGACAGAGATTGTTAGTTCAACCCAGGGTTCCTAGGTTGAATTCCTCAGAAAAACCAAATCCAAAAGTACAACAATTAAGTTTGTTTTTTGTCATTATTGTTTCAGCACAGCAATAAATTAATACGTAGCAAAAAATATTTAACTTGGGAAGAGAGAAGAGAATGATGCTGTAAGAGATATGGTCACAATATGGTGTAGCCATTTGGCCACAGCCAATTCAACCTTATTTTCCAATGCAACTTCACCATCAAAGTACTAGCTAGATTAAAATATCTCAAATTTAAGAACCCCAATTTGACTACAAAAAATCTGAAAGACCCAACTGGAAGTCATTCACTGCTGCTGGTAATGAATATGATTTAGATTGGACAGATTATGAATCTTTGGGGATTGGGTCACAACATGGTGTAGCTGTTTGAACATAACCCATTCAACCACATTTTCCAATGCAATTCACCATCAGCACACCAGCTAGATTGAAATATCTCCAGCTTGGGTTAAATCCATTTCTTCTTAGGTGGATGATTTTTCTTTCTATCTTATGATTGGGGAGATTGGATGTTGATTCTTTCCCTTTATTATTATCTGGCATTGGATTTGTTCCACCACTCTTTTTCATTGCTTCAGAACCTTCCATTTTGGAGGAGCAGAATATGTACTGTGGTGCCAGTGAGTAGATACTGTTGCCTATTGTCAGAGACAAAACAGTAGCCTCAACCACTAGACCCAACAAAAGCTATGTGTTTTGTTTCTATTTCAGTTATCTTTGAAATTTGAATTTTCAAATTATTGTTTTAGTATAAATAATATCATCTCGTTTCATTTTTGCCGTATCATATCTCAAGTATTTCTTGCATAACTATATTCATTATGGCTACATCTCAATCCTTCTTGGATCACATCATCCACAGTTGTGATGATGATTTTTTGCACAGAAAATGGGGATGTCTCCACAACTATCCAATGTACCAGTGGACTATGCATTATTTTTCATGGCAATTCTGAGTTTGTGCTTCATTTTCTCTGAAGGGGGCGGAACATAGTGAAAAGGTACAGAACCCAATGAAGAGCAAAAACTGGCCCAAGAGACATGATGGAGGCAAAAAAGGCCCTTTGTACCGTGAAGGCTGTTAGAGGACAATGTGTGTAGAAAATAATAGTTTTTTGTTAAAAGTGTATGGTATGATACAACACCATTCATAAAATACCTTTCACAGGACAAGTAGAGAGGTACAAAGCTGTCCACAAAGCTGCCATTATAAGGATTTACCAATTACAGTGCCCACATGCAAAGTCTAACACCCACTGTATTTGCCAAATTATGTTGCACTTTCTGGGAAGTTACACTTATCAAAAACGAAGAATCACAGTCATGAGTCACATGTGCTGTGTTGGGTGTCATGCATCATGAGTCATGCAGCATGTGCTACATGACACCAAGTCAGCTGTCCTTTGTCTGTAACA
>JALLPE010000892.1:0-10818 GCA_036940025.1 Conticribra weissflogii | reverse complement strand
AACGCATGCAGCAGCATATTCAAAATCTCATAGGTTTGACCCAAACCATACCACGCCCGGTACTCCCTCTCGCTGATATCCACCGCCCGTCGATACGCCTCTATCGCCGCTGCCGTATTCTTCATTTCGATATATTCATGTCCCAACAAAGTCCAGGCGCTCAAATACGTTCTATCCAATTTCAATGCCCGCTGGAAGTATTGCACGGCTTTTTCGTGACGGGCTTTGCTCGAATAGTAATTTCCGACGATGATGCATGTTTCAGGGCGGTATTTGTCAATAGCTATGGATCGGTGGGCGAGATGAGAAAGTGCCACTTTCTGGTCTTTGACGTAGAGTACATTGGAGAAGGCGTCCATATGGTCCAGACGGTAAGGCTCTCGTTCAGCCAGGGCCAAGAAATGTTCATGGGCGGAATCGTAATCTCTAACGTCGTAATATGCCATGGCCAATTGAGATTGAAGGTATGCGCTTTGGATAAAAAAACCAACGGCATTAACATCATCGAAGTGCGCTGCTTCGTCGGATTCCCCGATTGCAGCAGCGGCTGTAGAATTTTGATTTCCGTTGGCCAATTTTTCGATAATAGCAATGGCATTTTCATTCGCCCTATTCTCGATGAAGACATGGACGCAAAAGAAATGATACATCCAATGTCCCGAAATACTCGATAAGGATTGCTCCACTTCCCGATCAATCAACGGATCTTCCGAGCAGAGTTCTGCCAGATCAAGCCACGCTGACCAATTGTAAGGGTACATCAAAATGGAACGAATGAGTATCGCCTGTGCGGTATCTCCGGAATCGTCGCTTCCGCTGACCCCCAATGATGCGGCAGTTCTTTTCTTCCCGGGGCTGCGCTTTGTCCCCCTCAACTCTTTCAACACCACCCCATAAATATACAACCCAAACGCATCCAATTCCCCTCTGACGCTCATCCGTCGTAATTCCGCCTCCAAAGTTGGCAAATGGGCATTTTGGACCGAAGTTCGTTCCAGAGGATCCCTTAGTTCGGTTACCTGTTCTTCCTTCTTTCGTTCTCCTTCCAGATAGAGGGAATAGGCGCGGATGTATCTTCCCAAGGGGGTTAGATCGCGTCGAGGGGGGTGTATTTGAGCGAAGGAATCATTGGTAATTTCCGTCCGAGACGCTGCTTGTGCTGGATGCGATGATGAATTGAAATGAGATGCCGTATTCAATGAAATATGCCCTGTTCCAGTGCTCAATGCATACGCCGTCCGACGATATTCTCCAAGATCAAACAACGACAAAGCATATATTTCGACATCGTTTGGTTCACAGGTCTCTTCCACAAATAATTTCTCTGACTGACTTTGGTTGCTGTCGTGATTATCATCGTTGCGTTGAGATCTGCTGCTTCGTTGTGGTGCCAACCCCATCAACTGTTCGGAAGCCCAACGACTCGCTAACGTGAGGCCCCTGCGGCGGCATTCCTTGGAGGCTCTGCGAAGTTGGATTCGTGCTTGTTCGATGTTCCATATGGTGGAGAAGTTCCATTCTCGAGATTGGTTGCTGGTGAAATTGGTGGTATTCGTTCCAATGCTTTGATTGGAAGCGATTTTGTCAACATCATTTTTTCTTATAGGGCTGTTGGGATTCAGGTTGAGTTGATTGGGTGGTCTTTTGGAAGGCATGTCATTGCCATTCCTCTGGGTGGCAGAAGTAGGCTCTTTCCCATTTAGTTCATCTGGCACGGAAGTAGATTCATTTCTCAGATTGGATGAGGAAAATAGCCTAACATCCCTCATTCGAGTTGGCATTTTTGGTCCAGCAGGCATCCTGCTACTTGATGATATAGTCGGGGTCGATGAAAGATCCATGGAGGCCCCTCCATCCGATGTGGGCGAAAACACGGGAGAAGACGCCGCCGCTGCCGCGACTCGACTCAATTTCCTGGCACTTCCACTGGCAGGCCAGATGGCTCTCGAATAAGCGGCTGGGGTGGAGGAAATCGATGCGTTGATGGGATGGATGCTGCTCTCGTCGAGACTCATGGCCGTGCTGGAATCATGACCTATGCTTAGATCGTGAGGGTGGGGGTAGTATCGGTAGGGCTCTCCATCGTTGTCTTGGTCGTAATCGCGGCCGTGTCTGTGGCTGTCCCTTCGATGGCCGGAGGGTTGGCTGCGGGGAATATTCCGTTGGGACGACATCGTTGGGGCTGGTGCTCTAGGACTACGTCGTCATCGACGAAGGCCTGCCAGCATAATAATATGGGGCGATCCAGTGAAAAAAATACATTGTTCGGGCAAAAATAGAGATATGCAAATATGGGCAGCCGAAAAATAATTTTACAAACGATCCCCCAAAATTGTGTTTACATATATGTTATAGTATCAAAATATTAAATAATCCAAATGAGTCTCAAGGCTATAGGTCTGCACTTTATCTGCACTTTTTCGAAACCTAACCATCACGTACATCATAATATTGAGTAGCTATAATATTACGAACCCTCCCAATGCCCGGCGCGCATCATATTATTGCAATGACAAAAAGCGCACGTATTTTTATTTTTTATTATATATGCCGATAGTTTACCCCTCTATCCTATTCACGAACCATCACCGCATCGTTCCGAAAAGGGTAAATTTTTAGTAGTACGATACCATACAAACCTAGTGACTTTTTGCCCACCGCAAATTCGGCCACAGCGGACATGCAAGCGACAGACAGACACTTTGTTACACTACACGTCAAGATGAGCAAGGTGATCATCGATCGTTCGCATTGTTCATATCTCTCTCGTTCATCACAGAAGATCCTGCCTATCGCCCATTGCCGTCATTTTCAAATATATTTTATTTTTTTATTTGCCCTTTTTCTCCACAGGAGTAGTAGATCCACAAACAATTCCGATAATCAAATCAAGTTACCATGATGCCGTATGGAATGCGACCTGGAATCATCTTGCTTAGGGAGGGAACCGACACTTCTCAGGTTCGTTGATAGTTTTATTTTTTCGCCACTGTCTCATGATTTCTATTGATGATGGGCGCTTGCTGTAACTGGATACTTTTGAAATTGATTTCGATTTTACCTTGACTCTTTGCACCGTGATCACATCTAAATGGAGTCATTCAAATGAGATGGTGCTTCCATTTTCAAATTTCAATCATGGCAGATTATTTACTAAAATATTTTCTTACTCATTTTTTTGAAATCACTATGATCTTTCTCTTCAATTCTTCGATCTTCGATCCATCTTTCAATGACTAAAAATACAGGGCAAAGCCCAACTAATCAGCAACATCAACGCCTGCCAAGCCGTCGCTGATGCCGTCCGAACTACACTCGGACCTCGAGGAATGGATAAGCTGGTAGCCGATGGGCGGAAAGTCACTATAAGCAATGACGGCGCCACCATCATGAGGTTGTTAGAGATTGAACATCCTGCAGCGAAGACTTTGGTAGATATCAGCATGAGTCAGGTGAGATTTTTTCCACTAAAACTTGTTGCAGTTGCTTTGTTTTGAAATATTTACTCAATATATTGTTTTGTTAACTTTTGTTCGTTTTTTGTCATCAAATTAACCCATTTCTTTGCTTTGTTCATTTACTTTCGTTCAAATCAATCAATTAAATTATCTCTACCAAAATCAACAAATCACACCAAAAGGACTCCGAGGTAGGCGACGGCACAACTTCCGTAGTTCTCCTAGCCGTCGAAATCCTCAAACAACTCAAACCCTTCGTCGAAGAGGGCGTCCATCCCCAAATCCTCATCCGTCACATCCGCCAAGCTTCCACCCTCGCCGTTCAAAAAGTACGCGACCTCTCCATCTCCTTCGACCTCTCCACTCCCCAGGGACACGACATGCTTCTCAAAACTGCCTCTACCGCGCTAAATTCCAAACTGATCGCCACGCACCAAGATCTCTTCGCTCCCATGATCGTCGATGCGGTAAAGTCTTTATCCGAAGATCCTGACGGCTTGGACGATTTACGGGGCATGATTGCCATCAAAAGAATTCCCGGTGGGGATGTTAGACAATCCTTCCTCGTCAAAGGAGTGGCCTTCAAAAAAACTTTTTCCTACGCGGGATTCGAGCAAATGACCAAAAAATTTGCTAATCCCAAGATATTGCTGTTGAACGTCGAGTTGGAATTGAAGAACGAAAAAGAAAATGCGGAAGTGAGGATCGAGGATCCTGAGCAGTATCAGAGTATTGTCGATGCTGAATGGCAGGTTATTTACGATAAGTTGGATGCCTGCGTCAAGTGCGGAGCAAATATCGTTTTGAGTAAGTTGCCAATCGGGGATTTAGCGACACAATATTTTGCGGATCGCGGTCTGTTTTGTGCAGGACGAGTAGAAGATGGGGATTTGAAGAGGGTGGCGAAGGCTACGGGGGCGTCGGTTCAGACCAGTACAAATGGGATTTATGAGGGCGTTTTGGGAACTTGTGAGGATTTCGAGGAGAAGCAAGTTGGGGATGAGAGGTTCAACATTTTTACTGGTTGCCCGAATAGCTTGACTTCGACGATGATTCTTCGGGGTGGATCAGAGCAATTCATTGCAGAGAGCGAGCGTAGCATTCACGATGCGTTGATGGTCGTCAAGAGGTCATTAAAATCCGGAGCTATTGTAGCAGGTGGAGGGGCTGTTGAATTAGAAGTGGCAAAGCATTTGCGCGAACACGCTCTGAGCATTGAGGGCAAGGGGCAGCTAATTGTGAACGCCTACGCTAAAGCTTTGGAGATTGTCCCTCGCCAACTTTGTGACAATGCTGGATTTGATTCCAATGATATTCTATCGGCCCTTCGTCGCAAACACACGCAAGATGAGGATGGAAAATGGTATGGTGTTGACATTGAAAATGGTGACATTATCGATACATTCAACGCCGGCATTTGGGAACCCAGTGACAACAAATCCAATTCTTTGGCGTCTGCGACGGAGGCGGCGGGGGTCATTCTTTCCATCGATGAAACTGTCATCAACCCGAGGTCGCAGGATCCAGGAGCGGCTACGGGGATGATGCCTGGTGCTGGAATGGGCGGGCAGAAGCCGCTAAGTAACATGATGGGAAGTGCTATGGATGCTGTAAATGCACAAAAGGGTGGTAGCAGATCAGGAAATCTTGGCAATGGCGTGAGTTATTTGCGTGGTCGCGGAGGCTAAAAGAGAAGAAACCGCATTGGTTTTTCATATATTTTCATTGCTTGGATGCTGAACAGAAGTTGTTACATCAAGATGTCACGCATGGCTTCAAAAGGCTTCACCCTAGTTTTTTTTAGACGCAAAAGCTCCATAAAAATAATCACCTCAAACAATCGACGTTCACTAATATTATTTAGACGCACGTACAATCGTTTTCACTGTTTGTTTGAGAAAACTACCGAAGGTTATCATCTTGAAGGACGGCTGAAGTTTTGATCAACCCGGCGTAGCTGATTTCATGAGAGGGAAGACAACTTGTTTCCGGTCGGAATATGCTCGTTGAATGAGTAGTAGGAGCAGTGGACAAGGTATTTTTACCAACAATATTGAAATATTTGACTTGAAATTAAACTTTTCTAACCAAAGCATCGATCCAGGACTCAAAATTTTCACTTGAAAACCCTACGGCACACAAAAATTATCTGGAAAGAATTACGTAACCGTTCTATTACTATAAATTTCTTAGCTTCCGGTGTCTTGTTTTTCTTTTGTAATTAGAATGATAAGAATGATTTTTACTCGCCATATTATGATTCATTGCTTGAGAATGAGAATAAGCAATCAACTTTTTTTCTAGATATTCAAGTAGACAAATGATGAATGTTGAATCACTTTAATTAGGCTTATAGATGATATTATCATTGAGTACTGTTGATATCTTCTCTCTTGGGTCTATCTTTTTTCTCTTTCATTCGAATAACTGCTTTGATTAGATGAATTCATAGCTATCCCACCAAGCCTACTGTGTTGCAAAAATGAAGAATTGTCAGAATCTTGACCTATGCTACCCCATCCAGTAATAGCACTGCCCCAGTTATTCCCTTGTTGTGAACCCACACTCCCAAGGGAAACTGAGTTCAGAGCACTGAGTAGGCCGTCACCTCCACTCCCCTGGACGCCCAAGGAATCGAACATACTATCTACGAACTGGCTGTCATCTGAGATCGGTTTGCTCCCTGACTGACCAATGCTATGGATAATGTGCGGTTGAGAGTTGAATACATTCGAGTCACTGGGCGTATCATTTTCAAGAGGGTTGTGTTGATTAAACCCAGAGATATGCGATGTACCAACCGCAGATGGCTTTTGGTTCTGGTTCCATGAATGTCCGACCGGTACCCCTTTCATGTCTTGCCCCCATCCTATATTCAAATTTTGGTTTGCGTCCGCTGAGGAAAGAAAATTGCCCATTCCATCCGAATGGCCATGTTGGGGATGAACTGGAGTTAGGTGCGCTGAATCTAAATTTTGCATCACGTGGGAGTTTTGATCTGTTGGCATAGCAGCGAAGTTGAGTGACAACGGTATGTCGTGTGATGCACGGCGACCGACAGAATGTTGATTGAAACTCAAATATTGGGAAGCATTCATTTGGCCCAACGAATACTCTGAATGGGAAGAGTATTGTGGTGGGAGTTGATTGTAACCATGGGGTTGAGACCATTCTTGAGTTTGGCTGCGCATTTTTGGATCAGTTATATTAGATGCGGGTTGGCTATGACGAGGAGGTAACATATTATGATTCTGGTTGTTCTGCAGATAGTTAGGAATCTGTGTTTCTGAGATAGATTCTTGAAAGAGGCCCAAGGAGCTTTTCCTTTGATGGGAATTATAGCTAGAAGGAAAGTTCTGAAGTTTCAGTGAAGAGAGCAAACAGTATTCGTTACAATGGTACATTGAAAATATGAAACGGTTCTTTTGAAAATAATACGGACGACACTCACCATCGCCTCAGCAGCATGAGCGGAGTTGGACTGAAGTGTTTGTGTATGCTGAAAGGATAGTCCATCAATCAGGTCGGGTGTCGATGCAGCAGAATCTCTAGGAAAATTTGAGGAATGAGGCATGGTTAAGAGAGTTGAACTTTTTGGGTTTAAACGCAAGTCATTGCCATCGCAATCACGTGCACCTCCGAATTTGCCGATATTGTTTATGAACCCACACTGGTCAGAAATACTTTGTGGCATAGGGTTTCCTTGGTAAGACATGTTGGGGTCACCAGTAGAGATTCCCTCCAACCCAATGTTGTTGCTCTTCTTCAGAGCATCTTGAATGTTTGAGTATTTCAGCACATCACGAACCAGATTTTCAGCCTTAGTCACGTTTGCAGGTTTTCCGAATATAAAGATCTTCGGAGGATCCGTCGACTGATCGATCGTAAGGCTTGCTCCACTTTCAGCCTGAATATTTTTAACCGTCCACCCTTGACGGCCGATGAGCAGGGCAACAGATCGAGGGTCGCATGCAATCTGTGCTGTTTTGGTGTCGGGAAATTGATGTGTGAGTCCAACAGCATTGTTTGACTGATCATTCACAACAGGTACGCCTCCGGTTGAAGTGGATTCTTTAACATTGGTTTTGGCAGATGCATGTTGCTTAGTTAACCCTTGTGAACTTCCGGATGAATCTGGTAGGGGCCAGCCATTTGCTGAGTTTGGGGCAGCTGCCGAAGCTGAAAGCTTCACAGATGTGACTGCTAATTGATTTGGTTCTTTTGAAGATATTGCTGCAGCAAATGATTGCTGCTCGTTTCCCTCCTCGAATGAAGCGATGGTTTGAGGTTCAGCTGACTGCAACGAAGGTGGCGTAGATTTCTGGGCAGCGGGCAATGAAGGAACGACTGCTGTTGGAACTGGAACTACACCCTGCGCCGCTGCCGCACTTGCAGCAACAGGAGCTTTTGCAACCAAATCTTTCACCATCCGCACTGCGGTATCAACCGCAGATCGTTTCCCGCTAACATAAACAACGCGTGACTCTTTTGGACCCATCGACTCTTGATCAATCCAAATCTTTGCACCACTTTCTTCCATCATGTCTCTTATTCTTTGGCCTCCCTTGCCAATGACCCATCCTACCACAGCAGGAGACATGTGCATAACACATTCTGCGCGTGCTGATGCTGGAACAGATATAGAAGCTGATCCACTCCCCCTGTTAGAAACAGTCGGAATTGAAGACTGTGTTCGTGAAACAACTTTCAGCAGTGGCTCATGTGACGTGCCCATAGCAATCGACGACGCAGTTATGGTTGTCGTTGGAAGAGTGGCAACGGGGGTTGAAGCAGGATTGGTACGAGCATTTCCAACGGCTGTTGCGACTTTTGGAGCTGCTTTCAAAGGGTGCACTTCCGTTTCCGCCGATACCGTTGAAGGTTTGTGAGATACATCGTTTAGTTGAGATTTTTCGGGCTCTGGTGGGAGAGACGCCACCTTAGCCTCTCGCAATTTTTTTAATGACTTCTTCGCATTTTTCCGCAAAACTGCAAGACCTGGCACACCCTTCACGTTAGCTAAAAAACTTTCAAGACCATCTTCATCCTCATTTGCAATGATTTCGGCTAATTGCCTCTCGAGCTCAAAGTTTCCTTCCGTTTCTTGTGTAGTTTCGGGGTTCAATGGTGTAATATCTGGTACTTTTTCGGGGATTGCTTCGTCCTTTTTTTCCTTCTCTTTCTCCTTTTCTTTCTCTTTCTCCTTTTTCGAAGGTCTAGAATTAGATTTTGATCGTACAACCAGTTGCTCAAAATTCATTTCATCGTCAGTTGAGTCATCGTCTTCGAGGAAGGCTTGCGAAGCAGTTTTCGGGTAAGTTGACTTTTTTGGAAATTTTCCTTTGTTCGGCGATTGTGAGGATTTCTCAGCATTCTTGTCAGCGCTAGTTTTTTGAGGAGTGGTAGAATTTTCTGGTGGTTGCTCATTTTCAGCCTTCTTTTTCTCCTTCTTCTTCTTTTTCTTTTTGCTCTTTTTACTATTCGCCGTAGCCTTTTCCTCGTCGAGCTCTGCCAGGAGTGCCGCAGCTGCTGCTTCGGCCTCGGCTTCCGCAGCGGCTGCCGCCGCCTCCATCTCTGCTTGCGTTTTGCGAAAATATTTTTCAGCAGCTGAATTAGGATTGCGCGCAGACGACGTTCCCGGCCGATGACCCTTCAATCCAGACCCTCCTACATACGACGCATGAACGTAGTCATTTGATGACGACGGTGGATGAGATATAGCACGCTTTCCCCTTGTCCGTCTAGCATTTTCCGAGCCACTCTCTTCGGTGCTAGTCATGGCATTAGAGGCTGTCTGCAAAACAGCCGCAACCTCATTAGCCATGGATTGATCAAAATTAGAAAAGCCATCTTTGGAAGAGTCCACTCCACGAAAACCAAGGGATTCATTCTCTGTCAAAGAACGCAATGCCGAAGAATACTTCCCCCCTATAGTTGAAGTGTCTCTTCCCGCAGCATTTCGGCTTGGCGCGTCAGAATAGCTACAACCCCCAACCCCCGATGAACCATTCCCAGAATTCGACATTATAACTGGCGGTCCGGACCCCAATGTCCCTCTCCCACCTGATTCCCCGCTCCCAGAAGAAGAGTTTACTGATGCTCCTGATTGTTTGAAGGCTTTGTAAATGGATTTTAATCTAAGATGAACCAATTGTTCCACTCGCTTGGAAGGCCTATGACCACATCTAACACATGGATCTTTCGTCCCCGATGCTAAGCAAACTAAGCAGTAAGACATTTTGCAAGTATCGCATTCAACGGCAAACTTAGCATCTCTCGCACAGAGCACTATTCCACATCTGAATGGGATTGAATCATAAAATTAGTCGATCAAGTCAGTGTTCACTAATGATGAAAAGTGTGCAATAAAGTCCATCAGGATAATAGTGCTCACCGCCCACATGCAGTAGCACAGTCTTCGCAAAGACCACAGCCGCAAAATTTACAACTCATCAATGTTGAGCAAGTGCTGCAAACAACCTCACCACAGTCTTCGCATTGGTCCATTTCGTCGCATGCCCGGCAATAGAATGCATCGCATCTATCACATACACGAATTTCGTGATTTGCCTGAAATTCATGGCACCTGAAGAAATCAATAAACAATTACAATTAAGATAAGAATTACAAAACCTCAGAAGAAACGGTCACTTCGTCACGTCAAACAAACTTACCAGTGGCATGCGTCACAAATAAACGACCGACAATCATCGCACGAAACTTGCACGCGTCCGCCACCCACTGCAACCGAAGATGACGCCGAAGCGACGGACATTGCCGCCCCGTGATTGGAGTATGGACAGGGACCCGAATTTCCTACGACGGCGCTGACGTTGTTGCCAGTGCTGTTTTTGGATGGAGGAGGTGAATTACAGTGGAGGCAGTTTCCCACGACAGTATCGTCATCTTCTTCGTCGTCTAGGTCGTCATCGTCTATGTGCGTCGAGGACATTTTGTCTTCCTTTTAATCCGATTGTGATGAAATAAATATAAACAAAAATAATGATGTTATTGCTGCTCCATGTGTCTGTTGACTTTCCTGTGTTTTATATGGTGTTGTGGGTTATCTTGAGCGAAGCAAAAAAGTGAGGTTCCTAACTACTTTTTTGCCTTTAAGTGAACATAAAATACCTTTAAAAAGGAAAAAGTATACTTTGAATAACCTACATTGTAGTTCCTATTGTGAGCATTCAGACGGTATATCAGAGGGATCTTAACTCCATGGTATGGCCACAAACAAGGACAACAAAGTTGGCAACCATCATGAAGCATGAAACCTCACATTTTCATCAGATTTGCACTGAATCAAATTTCTCCACCCAATGCTGCCAAGAGCAGCCCAAAACATACAAAACCACTC
>JALLPE010000891.1:0-14115 GCA_036940025.1 Conticribra weissflogii | reverse complement strand
GAGGCATCTACTATCACCAAAACCTTCCAATCCATCTGAAACATGCTTGAAATGAAGCACCACAAACCACAATTTAGTGTTTGTAAAAATGAGGCATCAAAAGCCATCAAAGACTTCCTTATAGAGTTGATATTACAGAATAATTCAAACTTTCAAAGACTACTTCATCAGAGGCTTATGCTCAAAAGACTTAAATTTTCCATATGCAGCTACAAGACCAACTCCTACCTGAGACCAAACACTCTCTCATTTTCTCAGTATGCATATGATGACCCATCCAAATCAACATTTCAAATTCTCCATGGAAAGTATAACTTCAATATCCAACCATAGACACCACCTGGATGCAAAGAAATAGTACATAAACACTCACAATATCACACATTTTGGGGCCCAAGAGGAACAGATGCATGGTATACTGGAACAGCAAAATGTCACCAATGA
This sequence comes from Conticribra weissflogii, assembly GCA_036940025.1. Lineage (NCBI taxonomy): Eukaryota > Bacillariophyta > Thalassiosirophyceae > Thalassiosirales > Thalassiosiraceae > Conticribra > Conticribra weissflogii. The sequence goes on along the minus strand of JALLPE010000891.1, from coordinate 13,671 downwards.
TGTTAACACATGTATATCTTGGACACCAAGAAATATTGAATTTGCAATGGCATCAAGCTTCTTCCAAAATTCTGCACCATCTCAAAGGTCCAACAATGGTCTTATACTATGCAAATATCTGAGATGATTTGTTGTAAGTTGTAAGATGAGTGGTGGAGACAATGATGGTGGTGGATACAAACTCAGGGGATATAAATTTTTGACATGTTGATAAATACGTTTTTTTGGATTGGGTCAGAAGTAAATTTATTCTATTTATATTGAATGTATTCAGTATAATTATAAAGTTGCATACAGTGTAAACTTTAGCAAGGAAAGCAATAAATAAAATGTTTTAACAAAAAATAATTCAGCACCAACTGAATGCATGAAAATTATTGGAGGCAAATTTTTCTGAGTTTATGCATTGCCATTGATTTTTGATTATTTATAATGTATTCTCTAATGTGAAAAGAAAGTATACTAATTAGGTGAGGCATTAAGGCAAACCTGTTTTGTAGCAATAGTGAAATTCGCTCACTGAAGAGTAATTTGAGAGGAAGAGAATGAAACATTCCTTATCATGAGATCTATATAGCACAAGCTCAGAAAACCATAAACACATCTTGTCACAGAGAACAATCTTTTCTAGTACCATCAAATATAAATTATTCCCAAGAAATGTATCACGAACATACCAACTTGAAAGTTAAAATATATTACCAATGTACCCCAGGGTTTATCTTTTATGTATAATAGTACTTAATTTCTTGATTTGATGATAATGTCACCTAATTAGGTGATCACAGATTTGTGAATGTTGGCCTTTTTTAATTAGGCATATTATTTACCTCAACAACCAAAAAAGATAGAATCTTTCATTTTAATTTCAATATGTTCAACATTTTTAACACCCCATCATATTACAAAAATCACAGGGTTTTGAAAAACAACTATGACTTTATGGTTCATGAATATTTTAAAGTGTAAAATGAAAAAACAAAACTTCAACATTGGAATTTTTTATATACTGACCTCAAATTCTTTTGCCGTTCACCATATCATGTTAATCATTGTAGTTCATTGTTTACAAATGTGGTAGATTTTGATTGTGCAAAGGCTAGGAGAGTAGCAGTGGTGTTATATAGCTTTTTTCAGGTTCTTTGGATTTCATAAAAACACATACAAGAAAGCTGAAAGATAAATCATATCTAAATCTTTGAACATGACATTCTAATGATAACTTGGGGCAATTCGTGCAATACAAAGCAATCTCACTCTCTAGAAGAGAGTAGATTTTCAAACTCATTCTTATGATATATGTATATATATATTTATATGTTTATTTGTTTGTTTTGATGTATACCAATTATGATATCAACGCTACCATCAATGATGAAACACTATCACAATTAATGTCAATATGCAACCATCACCATTAATGAGTGTGATAGTTAACTATCACCAAACATACTTAGATAATGACCATAATTGGTTAGTAGTAGTTATCATTCTATCATTGTAGCTAGCAAATGCCATATGTATGTGACAAACATACTTCAAAACAATTTTAATAATGACTGTCACACCTATTGTAACATGGGGTTTAAGAACCAGCAAATATACAGATTTGGTTCTTATTTGTTGTTAGTGAAGGCAAGTTTCAATTTTTACTATCCCTACTTGAATTTTGATGGTCTGTCACCATTGCTCTGAACAACTTCAGATTGCAAGAGACAGCAAGACATGATTGTTGCTGACAAATTTTCACATGTCAATGAACCCAAACATAGCCTATCTAGGCCCTCTTTCTCATTGCATCCAGCCAGGACAGGAAACTTTGTTGAGACAGGTCATACAGATTGTGTTTCAAAAGTAATGACATATAAGCAGTGTTTTATTAAAAATAGAAATATTTTTTGCTGAAAAAAATTGCCCAACCAATGTAGATATGCATCTATATCTTATGCATTTTTTGTGGCAAATTTAGTCATCACAATAAAATATTTTCAAAACCAGCCACAAAGGATGTTTGTATTATAATGACAATTTTTGTGGAATGTACCTTAAACTCTGGGTTTTCAAATAGTCTAAATGTGATAGATATCTTTCACCTTTAATAAGCATGACAGTTGTAATCACAGATAAATTTAAAAATAATTAACTGTCACACTGTTTTAGTCCATGAGAGCATGATTGAAATTTCAAATATTGATAAAATAATTTTGTTGATCCACTATCTTGCTATGGCATCTGATCATGTCACAATTTAAATTAGAGAGCAAAAATATCATCAGCAGTCAATGAGCAATGATTTTTTTCTTGCATATTGATCTCATTTTGTATTGAGATCATTATCACTACAGTGAAAAGTTTCTGGAATATTGTCTTGCATAATAAGAAGTTCAAGTCTTGATGAAGAATTTTTTTGGTACAATTCAGTCTTTTTTCCAAACATTCATCTTGATCTACCATTTCAAGCATTTCAAGACTATTTCAAGTGAAGTGGGAAAATTTCAGACAAAATTCCAGTCAAATGTATACTTTTTTCATCTGAGCCGAATTCAAGACTTTTTGCTACTTCACAGCCTTTGCCCCAGGCTTTTTATTTTCAGACATTTTTGAGTCTTGAACCAGTCTTGAGTAATATTGGCATGTCTCAACCAAGTCTCAATTTTGTACTGTAACCACCTGTTGGATTTGCACCTGATCAAAAAAAAGCTCTCAAACCAAAAACATTTCTTACTGCATCTTTCACTTACACATTGATTCTGTATTAATTCCACCATAATTTTCCCCATATTTTTGTTACTAAATTTAAAATTTCTATACACTGCTACATACAAATTTCTTGAAGGTTTGCACAAGATTGAATCCTTTAGCAGATCAGTAGTGGCAGGAAATGATGAAAATTAAGGAAAAATTCACACAAACCAAGGTTCAAAGCCAGTCAATAAAATTGCATAACCATTACAGCAGGTTGGTAGAAGGAAAATGGGACAAACCTTAGCAGAACAAATATTGCCAAAAAAGGAAACAAATCAATGCAAAATTAAGGCAAATGCATGACCAAAAACAAACTTGCAGGTAGGAAGATTACAGCTTGCCCCAGCAGGGATATGGTTCCCTCCAATCCACAGTGGCAAAAACAACTGCCCAAAGGGGTGGAGTATATGTAAAGTAGTCAAAAATTTCACAACAGCTACTGAACTAATACAGGGACAAGGATTTCAAAGGGGATAGATGAAAATGATGGCTCCAAACAGGGATATTCTGATTTGGGGTTTGATACCATCTCAATCCCCAAACTTTCAAACTACCATCTCTAGCAGGGGGGATTTGAGGGGGAGTTATGCAGCCAAAATCTGGGAGAGGTCTAGTGTTTATTAGTTCAACTTTGGATGACAAAGTTGCACCTGGATTGATAGCTGAATTGGTGGCAGCCAAAAAGCAACACCATTTCCTGGATCTACAATCCTAGGCATTGCCCGCAAAGAATCCTGAATAGAAATATTCAGCATAATCCAAATTGGGCCATCTCCAGGAGGGGGAGCGCAAATTCTGTTTCTTTTTTCTTTCACCTTGCCAAAAAAAATAATGTACAATCATCTTTTGAAAAAATATAATGTCACATGACAGCAAAGCCCAGAGCTGGAAGCAGGAGACACACTTGGAAGCAGGGAACACAACAATCTAATAAAAAATAATGTCATCCTTCTTGCCCTTCATTGTTAATTTTTTTTGAATTTTTGAGGTGGAGGCCAGGGACCAGGAGGGAGCAAAGTGCCAAGCAATGAGCCAAGGAACAGCAGAGTCACAGACCCAACCAGGATTGAAGGACAGGGAGCTGATCCTGGATACAAGGGCTGATCCCCAAGCTGCAAACAAAGAGACACAACAATTCACCAAAAAAGTATTTTTTGCCAGAAGCCAAGGGTGGAGGGAGCAGAGGGCTGAGGCCCAGCCTCAAGATCAAATTGGGAGTGGAGGAACACAGCAATCAACCAAAAATTATTTTTACAAGGCAGAGGGAGTGGAGGGCTGATCCTGGAGCTTGTGGTCAAATGCCAATCCTGGAGCCAATGGCCCAGCCCCAACCCGGAACCAGGAGCAGAGGGACCCAAAAATCCACCAAAAAATTTTTACTACAGGGAGCAATGGCCAAGGGAGCCAAGGGAGCCAAGAGAGCCAAGGGAATTTTCAAACTCTTTGAGAGGGCAAAGTAGGGAGCAAAGGACCAGGAGCTGCAAGAGAGCAGCAGGATTTGAGGCAGAAGGAAAGGCCTGCAGTGGTAAAGGTGGAGGCTGGTAGTGGTGACAACAATGTGCCAGTGCTGAACAGAGACCACAATTGCAAAAAAGACTAGGGAGATGGTGGAAAAGTTATCCCAAACTTTAATTTTGAATCCATGCTCCCCTTGCTTAAAAATTTCAAATAACAATTCATTACAACTCCAAGACAAAGAAAGATCAAAGATGAACAAAAAACTAGGTCCATTAAAATTATTTCATATTAGTATATACCATATGCAAGCTTGCCCAACCTCTGTTTGTCCATGTTGAAGTCTGGAATATTTGCTTGGATGCATTCTTGGTTTTGAAAGCTCCAATCAGGAATCTTGCAAAAAAGTTTCATGCAGAAAAAGATGAAAATTCAAACAAAGACTGGTACAATGACTGGAATTTGTAATGGCTCAGTCGAGTATCAGAATGTAAACAAAAGGCTGGGAGAAGTCTCTGAAAAGGTGTGTTTGAGACACTGTTGAGACACTTTCACTGGAGTGATGCCCTCCTGAAGGACCACTAAACATAGACACATTAAAAAATTATTGTTTTATTACAAAAAAAATTGTTACAATGTAACTTGGTTTCTTATTGAATGAATGAAATTTTCTTTCCTTGACTATTGTAAAACAATACTCTGGACAGTTAATATTTTTTCCATGTTATTGTTTCGTTTTATTTCGAATAGGCACGTAATAAAAAAATTGCGAAAAACCCGCGTGAAAAAATAATATATGTGTTTTAATTGTTTTCTTATCGATCCAATGAGACGAAAACTTGAAATTATTTGCACCTCGATCGTAAATAATATAAAATATATTACCAGTAAAGAGTAGGATACAAACAACGAGCTGGTCCTAGGATGTGTAAATTGGCACAGAATTTAGTCATCACAAAAAATTTGGAGGAATTTGGTTGCGAATTTGCTAGTACTAATTCCGGTATATGTAACTGAAATATATTGCCACCATCCAATGAACGGCTTAAAGAAGCAGTGCGAAGTTCCTTGCGCGAAGGTGACTTCTATCCAAGATTGAAATTTCTTCTCCTTCTGCCGCCACGGAATGAGGAAAAAAATTAATCAGTAGTAACTACTCTTATAATCTTATGTATGGTACCTTGCACTACGATCAACTCGATGTTTGAAGAGAGAGCAAGAGAAGAAAAGGAATAAAAAGAGTTTCCGTTCTCTATCACCTCACAACGATACCCACATCGGAGTATGGTCGTATTGTTGGTCCCTCGAACTTTTTTCCTTTTTTTCTTCCATTGCCTCGGCGGTACAGGAATGATTATCACCAAAGTTTTTATTTTTGGTTTTATTTTTGATTTGTTCTCTAAAATTTTTCGTTTATCAATTGTTTGTTTCTATTCGACAATTTTTATTCTTAAAAGAATCGAAAGTCTACATGACACCCTCACGATGACAAACCATCATACTAGAATGTACAACTATTGAACACACACACAACAAAAATAAAAAAATGGAGAGTTGGAGAATCACCACTCTCACGAAATTGTCAACCTGCCGCCGCCGCTCTCGTATTGTACCTACTGCGTCTTCACTACTGCTATTCTCTAGACAATAAAAATTTCAGTCCATTGTACGACAACAAAATAACCCAAAGAACAATCACACCCTACCTTATCCATCACAAACACAACGCGCACCCCTCCCAGACACCCTACAACTACATCTCTCCCCAAACAACACCGTAACAAAACAGCGATTACACCCTTCCTCTCCTTGAACGGCTGTCCACCCCCTTGATCCCTGCCGGTGGAAATCTCGAAATTCCAAATTTTGGCGCGCTGGAAGTAATCTCCGCATTTTTCAGCCCGCGGCGTCCCGATACCTACACACACGTTCGTGGGCGTACCTCCACCCCCCGGGCAATAAATATAATAATCGACCCTCGACCCCCAACGCCCTCGTGGTTTCAACGCCGGTGGATTAAATTATTGAGGATAGTTTTGGTCGTCGTCGCTCCATCGTCGGCTGGTTGTAATAATAAATAGCGGTATTGTAGTGGTAGAAGGGACATTGCACCTTTGAATATAATATTTTGGCCGATCCGCGCCAAGCCGTCTCTAGAGAGTGACGGAGCGAGAGAGAGTGAGAGACGGCGAGAGGCGTCCATCGTCGATTTGCCATACCTGCATCATACTCACAGTGCATTTCCGAGGGTGGGTTCTCTCAGATCAGTGGGGGCATCACGAGCATCGTGTTATTTTGTACAATTCTTCCTTCAAGACGTCCTCATCCTCATTGACGAAAGGGTTGCGTCGCAGATCCTTTGAAACTCCTACCGACGTCGATCCTAATTCAAAGTTGTCCATTATATTCCTTCAATTAATCATCGGTCCAATTTCGTGAGGCAGAAATTTTTCTTCTGTTCCATTGGAAGTTGTTCATCGCCTTCCCCGCCGCAATGAGCCCGTGATTGATCGATTGATTGATCGATCGATCGATTGCTGAGAGTTTGGAAAGAAAGGAAGCCTCGTGCAAAGTACACATCGAAAATCCAAATCCATTCCAGTCTTGGTGCGTCGCCAGCCATCCCATCGAGCAAGCAAGCAAGCAAGCGTCCGACCGAGCTCGAATTCCACAATCCGAGAGAAATCCAACAACCCAACATTGCATTGATTCGTTCTTAATCCCTTCGAGATGGCCCCACGAGAGGCAACCCACTCCTTCCCCGACCACTTCCTGACTGTCGACTACGACCACTCCAATGTCGTGGCTCCCGTCCTCACCGCCCTGGGCGGCACCGGGCTGGGACAGGGAGGCATGGGCGGCGGTCTGACCTTGAACGACTTGGACGAGGCCGATGGCAACGAAAACGGCAATGGCGGACACGCCGACGATTTCGGAGGGGACGAGGACGTCGACGTCCTCCTCGGGGACGAGGCCCTGGGCCTGGATGCGACTGCCGCCGCCGGTGCGGGTGCCGGTGCGGGTGCGAACGGCTCGGGAGCGGGTGGCAACGCTGCCGCCAGCGCGAGCGATCACAGCGGCATCATCCACGCGTCGTCCAGTGAGGAACACGAAGGGATGGCCGCGCAGCAAGTGCAGATGATGCAGCGCTTGAGGCGGAATCACCAGGCGCTGGAGACGACGCTTCGTCGTATCTCTCATCATCGCGGCAACTCGACCACTTCCGTGGACGGATTTTCCAACGGTGGGAACGCGGGAGGTGCCTCTGCTTCCGTCGAGAACGATCCTCTCTCCGTGGGCGCTCCTCGTGGTGTCATGGATACGAGCATGGAAGGAAGCGAAGCCGTGTTGGCCACGGCCATTACTCCTCCGCGTGTTCCACGAACGCCCACTCATGCCTCGCAGCCAGGGCCTTCCGGTGCTTGGAATCGTACGGCTTTCTCGCAACTTCCGTATGACGGGCAGAGTTCCGCGTCGGATGCGATTCATCAATCTGGGCCCAATGCCATTTTGATTGAACATCATCGCGGATCCGCGACTGCGACTGCGACTGCCGCCAACTATTCCAACGACACCGACCATTCGCCTTCGTCCATCTCTCAATCCAACGAGCTGTCTTCCTATGGACATCATCTCCATTTTCAATCCAATTCGCATGCGCCGCAACCGACTCGGTACCTGCATCAAGCGGCCGTCGCCCGTCCTCAGGACCTTTTGAATTCCATCTCCAATCCAGCCGCCGCCGCCAACGGCACGACTTCGTCTTCGCCGAGCCAGACCGGTTCGCCTGCGGCATCGTCCGCCACTGCCCCCACACCGTCAGACTCGACACAGTCATCCGCATCCAACACCGCGTCTAGACCGTCGTCTGTTTCCACCATCGCCGAAGCAACACACCGCCTGGCCATGGCGCAACAAATTCTCGCCAGGAGTCGCAGAAGCTCCTCTCGCAGCAGCGTTTCCACTGTCAGTGGAGGAACTGCCATTGCCGGAGCCGTTCCGAGGGCGTCATCCTTTGGAGGCTTTTCTTCCTTTTCGTCGTCTCCCTCTCGAGCGGCAAGCTCGTCCGGTGCCGGATCTGCCCACCATTCGGCATCCGCGTCTGTCGACAGCGCTGCCGCCGCTGCAGTCGCCACATCCTCCACCTTGGTGACACCCTCGTCGAGCCGATCCAACAGCCTGGCATCCACTCAATTCTTCCGTCAAAACAGCCTTCGAGGATCTCCCCACACCGCTCCCGGCGGCAGCAGCCCCGCCAGCAGCACTGGCAGCGGACACAATCTCCATCGAGGAATGTCCGGGACGTCCAACCCCCAATCGGGAGGAGGATGGAGCAGCGCCCATTCGTCCTACGACTGCGGACCGTATCCATCGTCGCCTCAAGAAGGCATAGAGGACGGCGCCTCCGTCTCCTCGGCCGTGTCGGTGGCCACGGCTCCCGCACGAACTCTGTCGGCGGCATCGACTCCCGTTCACGACAACTACAACCATGGGAATGCGTCTCCTCACGCGTCGAGTCCGGGATTTCACAGCCTCTCTCCGATTTTGGCCAATCATTCTTCTGGACACGATTCGCCTTATTCGCCGTTTGCGTTGGCTCAGGCGGGAAGTGTGCTGGATCAAACGTCGTTTCCCGAGGAAGAGGAGGAAGAAGAGGACGACGATCAACTCGACTTTGGCTATCATGGTATCGACAAGTATTCTCCGATTGGCAAGTTGGGTTTGGATGTCAAGTCGACTGAAGGAGAAAACGACGAGTACGATTACGAGGACGTGGACGAGGACGGCGGCGATAATGGGAGTAACCAGAATGAAGAAAAAGTCAAAGCAGTCAAGGATCTTAATGACACATTCGCCACAATGGATACCACCGCGGATGGGTCGGCGAGTGTCTCTTTCGTGTCTGGAGGGTACACTGCGGAAGGGACCCCGTCATACGGCATGGGCATTGGATTGGGGGCTTCCCATGTTATCCACGAGGAGAGTCCTTCCATGGAAGGAGTGCCGAACAATTCCACCTCGAATTCCAACCACACTTTTACCACGACGTTGCAGCCTCGTCCAACTCCCTTTTCACAGTCCCTTATGTCACCGTCTCTCGCCGACGACATCAGCAACGATAGTTCCCATGCCTCGGGTGCAGTCTCCCCATCCCACGAAAACGGACGCAATCAGCGTCTGCTTCGCAATCAAGCCTTTGATTTATCACCCAGTTCCAACTCTTCCCCCAACTACGCGACTCCTCCTTCGCGTACGCGTCGCTATCGCCACCAAGACTCCAACATGTCTGATATCACCACAGCCTCCAATGAGTCTTCCCTCACCTTTGGGGCTGATACCACCATTCAAGACTTGACTTACTACGCGGAAAGAGGTTGCATCGTCGATTTGCTCGCAGCATTGACCAATCCACACCTCAAAACGCTCGGTGCCCGAATGCTTGCCGATTACGCCAAGATGCCTCATCGCCGTGTCGCCGTTGCTTCGAACTCGAAGATATTGGAGTTTGTGCAAAGCACCGCCCTGGAAATCGGTACCAGTGGTCGATCTCCATCGGATCACGTGCAGAAATATACGAGCCAATCTTGGTTGGGTAGAGAATATGCCGTGGAGACGATTCGAAGTCTGACAGCGGCGGAAGAGAACGATCGCTACCTCATGAATTGTCCTGGATTGTTGCAAATGCTCGCTTTGGTCGCTCGAGGTGGTCCCTTTGTTCAAAAGATTTCCACGAGTGGTTATGGTTCAAGGGAAGAGAGAGTTGTGGTTTCAATTCCACCTCCCGGGTTCAAAGAGAGTGGAATGCCCCGTTGCAAGGGAGTCGCATCTGACAAGGCCCGTCTTCATGCCTGCATTGCCATTATGAACTTGAGTTGCGGCAAGTCCAACAAAGTGGAGATCACCAACGTCACCGAAATACTTGAAGCTATGCGCGATGTCATGCTGGGACGTCATTTCACGAGCACACCCAAGAATGCGTCTTCCCTCGCATCGCTTCCTGGGACTATCGCCGACGAAGCTCGTCTCAAGGCCACTACTTGCATTAAGAACCTGAGTAACGCGGACGCCAACGACGCCGCCTTGCTCGGTACCACAGGGTTGGTCGAGACCCTCGGGTTTGTTGCCGAGGCCACTTGTCACCCCGAAACTGGTGCTACGACTTGCACCACACATGCTTGTCTTGCGTTGATGAATCTGAGCATTTCCAAGGCGAACAAGAATCGGGTTTTCCGCACTCCAGGCGTCATGGATGCACTCATGGCGGTGATTACTCGAACGGCGCCGAAAGATAACACTGCCGAGACAAAAGGCAAGGACCCTAGCTTTGAAGCAAGGGTCAAGGCTTGTTCGGCTCTGTCAAATTTAGCGATTGGGTATGATAACAAGATACCTATGTTTAACTACCCTGGATTTGTGGAGTCTATTCTTCATGTCATCCGGACTGATGAGGGGGAGGCTAGGACAAAGGCCTGTTCCATCTTGTGGAGTTTCGCAGCAGAAATGAAGAATCAAGTTCCGGTGAGTCATGATAATCGAATCTAGATCTCTTGGCGTTTAGCACTGGGTGTTCTGATTTTGTATTGGCAACTAAAAAACATTGTCCTAGGTTGTACAAAGAGGCGACATACTTCCAGCCCTCGTGTCTGTGGCAAAGGAAGACACCACAACCGAGGCACGATTTAAATGCGTCGCAGCTCTTACATTATTGGCAGAATCTCCCGAAAACGCTGTGCCGCTTCTCCACGCCGGATCTTTAGAGCCCCTTATGAATGTCCTTCAAGAAGCAGGTCCAGACCCTACTCAGTGGAGAGGCCAGACCGCTTCGTGGTGTGTTGGATTCCTCATGAACATGGCCCAATGTGACGAAGTCGTTCCTGCTCTACTGGCGGAAGGGATAGTCGATCTCCTCGCACCACTGATTGCCCTTGATCATTATCAGAGCTTGAAGGCAGCAATGGCAGTCACATTTGTCTGCCGATATGATACTGGTGACAGGACGTACAATCTGTTGCGACAAACCGAGAACGTCATCCCTAAAATCATTAGTCTCCTTCATAACACTCTTTCAGGGCGGGGTGGTAGTGGCTACAAGTATGGGGTATTTACACTGAGGTCGTCCGTTGGTTGTATCTCATCTCTAGCATCAGGCCCCGACTTTATGAAGGAACGCATTGCAACTGGACCTGTGTTTGAGAGCCTTTTACGCGTGGTATCAGACTTTTGTGTTGACGGAGGTACTCCAGGAGCTATCGTCGGCGGTGGAAGAGATGATACCCGCAGTGCAACCCTTGCCGTGCGCGCTCTCAGCCTCTTGACAGGTCATCTGATTCCGGAACCAGGCTGCACTGCAATGCCTTTTGGTCCCGTAATGGACGAGCAACTCATCACTGCTCTTCGATCATTTGAACTCACCACTCATCCAGATATTGAAGATGAAACTCGCGCCATGGCCCACTCAGCTCGCATTAGAATAGAAGGCGGGAAGAATGTCAAAGGTGGAGATAAAGACAGTGTGGCAAGCGACGAATCTCTTGAAAACGACTTAATCGAAGATGTTGGTGGAATTGGACTCTCATTTGCCAGCAAGTGCTGTGGAATGCACCTGCACGCATGGCGAGAATCAAGTGGCGATTACACTGGAAATCTAACTGTCGCCGCTCTTCCTCCTCCAACCACCCCGGCATTAGAGGCAGACGACCCAATGGATGTCACAGACTTGAGTTCTTCATCCTCATCATCGAGCGACAGCTCAGCTGTCCGAACGTTCTTGCTAACAGACAGCAGGACTGGAAGGCGGTTTGCTGTGCCATGTGATCCATCGGGAGGGCGTGCCTTTAACGATAACCGTGTGTGGTGCTTCAGGCGAGGACGATGGTGCAAAGAAGGGGAGGAGCCAGACAAAAATTTCCAGTGGTCAGATGAATTGCAAGCCGCTTACATGGCTGCTATCAACGAACAGGGCAATGTGTCGCCTTCAGCATCCAAAAGCTGATATCATAAAGCTAGCACATTTGCATTCCCGCAAGAAGGAGAAAAGACATAGACTCACTTTACGAATTTTCCAGATGCTTGTATTCACCATAAACTCAAACTAAAAAATAATCACCAACGTACAAAACTATTAACGAAATTACTGAAAATCCACTATCAAAACTAGTAATAAATTATTCAGCTCCGAATAATATTGCAGAGAACGAGGAGAAACGTTGGAAATGGAGCCTTTCCACTATGACTCACACACTAAATAAGGGCGAACTGAAGAAAAATCATTGTCACACGCACGGCGATTAACACCTCTATCGACCGAACCAGTACAGTCTTGTTTCCTGCACGATATCGAGTGTCACGCCATATTTCGATAACCTACAACATCCACCAATTCACGCCTACAACTTGCAGGACCTCAGAAATGAATGCGATGCAGATGCGGAAACCGTCTTAGAAAATTTGTCGTCGCAATCGCCATTCTCATATCTAGAGTAGTCAAATCACAATATTCGCCATATGTACATGCCGAATAGTAGAGATTACGCTCGATGACTTTCGCCGCTACCGACAGCTGATCTTTAGATGCTCCTACAACGATGTTTCCGACCCTAATCCCCGTCGTTGCAATTCGACGTTTGCTATAAAAGCAGAAAAGACATATTTTGTAAACACTTCTAATGAATTGTGTAACTTAAGATCAAGAAAAATATGAATCATTTCAACATATTACTCTCACATCACTCTCTTCATTGTTGCTCGTGTAATGATAGAGCTCAACCCATGGTTCGATCCTGTTGATGAAGTCATGATATCGATATTTTTGATATCAATTTTTTGGTGCTGTGTCTGTTATTATATTTTAATGCAATAGAATGGGATGATATTTCGACCTAAACAGTAGAAATGGGATAATAACAAAACACAACAACAACAAGGGTCGTGTTGTTCGCAAAAAATAAAAATGAAATTTTAGTACATACCATAATACAATATAGATCGAAAGCTCTATTCTTCCTTGTTTTCTGGAACCCCTCGTGAATCATGTCATGGTGTAGTAGTTTACACAATATTAAAAAGCCTACATGATATAGTACTCTACTAATTTTTATTATTGGAAGTCAAATCGGACAAATCGAGACTACCTAATACTTTTTGATACTAGATCCCAGTCGTTTCCTGTCAATGTTTATCGACAATGTATAATAATGGTCAATTAGTTTTCGTACTATACCGTACAAGATCAGTATTTAGTAGATAGTTCGTACAAATATTTGTGTAAATAAAAAACGTTAATGATAATTATGCTCGATAACTAATAGCCCGCGAATAAGTTTTGATCCTAGTTCCCTTAATAAATAGATCGCATTTTGTCGATTTCTGTCAATATTTTGATATCGATATTATTACTAATGGGTTAATTAATGAGTATTTCAATAATGTTTATAACTATTGGAAGATCGTCGAAATAATGTCTGTATTGAT
>JALLPE010000890.1:0-14116 GCA_036940025.1 Conticribra weissflogii | reverse complement strand
GCCAAACCAAATTACACACAGTCCAATAGGGAACTATAGAGTAAATGTTGAGCTTCAGGTAAGGTTAGATCGAGGGTTTTGGCGCTGAAATCAAAACTTTACCCGGAGTTTTGACAACTACGGGTATAGATAAGTACATGAGAATTTTTATGTCATCATATTTTTAATACAGTTCACAATAATTATTAATGAGTCAAAGATTTTTCCAAGAAGGATTACGTAGATATCCTCGTTGTGATGCGGTTCAATCCATAAATTTAACACTCGAAATCCCCATAATAACCTAGAGTATTGAGAAGCTGTTTCACCATGACATCAGGGTCAAAGTCTCTGGCAATACGCAAGCCAACATCTTGGCATTTTTTCCGAGCCGAGACGTCCTTTAATCTTTCCAAGGCCTCTTCCAAACTCGGATACTTGTCCCCCTCCTTAGAATAGACGCATGGATACTCATATCCATCGACAAATTGTTCAAACGCCGGTCCTTGTACTTCCACGAGCACAGGCACACTCGACTTCATGACAGAAACAATTCTCTGAATGGAACCGTAGCGTAGCTTGTCGCGAGTTCCCTTAGGAGTGACGATCATGACGTCGAACGTGCGGAAGACATGATAGTAAAGCATTCCGGCGCCGTATTCGTTGTTCTCGAGAAGTTGGTTCATCTTGTCATCGTCCCATCCCTCAGAGGCCATGAATTTGAGGAACCATTGACCGATTGGCGACCCCTCCTTTTCTTCGTCAATCATGGTGAATTGAACGTCTGGCGAATCCTCCGGTATATCTGGCCTTGGACACGCGAAACAAACGGCTCCAACTTTCAACGGATTGGATTCCCTAATTTCGTGGATGTAAGTGTCAGAAGGGTCGCAATTATACCAATGTTCGATTATATGTGTCTCGTGATTGGGAAATAAACTGCTTTGAAGTTCGTTTTGGGTAATTATTTCAATCCCCTCAGGGACTTTCCCATCCCTGATGGCAAAGCTATCGACGACGTCGATGAAGGTCTTTCCCAAGTTTTCATGCACCGGGGGAATCGCTTTGACGTACATTGTGGCGTCGTATTGAACTGGATCGGCCGCTTTGGGGAGACTGCCGAGTGTGAGTTCGACGGAAGGAGCACATCGATCGACCCATCTTTTGAATGTGTTGCATCTTGCAAGGTAGGATCCCCACTTCATCATGGTACGTGTTGATGAGCAAAGAATCTTGTACTTTGACTCGGATGTCTCCCCCTCGAATTTCATTCGACGGAGCTGAGATTGATCTCCGACCTTGGAGGTTGCGGATTCGTCGAATAGATCAAAAGGGGAGGAAAAAAGCGCTATCAGTGCAAGGGAGAGGACGATGAGTGGGGGTATACATTGCTTTACTTTCCGGACAACCCGAGGAAGGCTGTCATTTGAGAATGCGTTCATGGTTCACTTGGTTATTATTTAATATATATTGAAAGGAAATTATCAACACATCGTAATCAGTGTAATCTATCAATAAATAAAATATATATTTATATTTTTTTATGTGATGTTGGGCAACATCACGGACTCGGAGAAACTACTAAGCTGAAAAGTAGTGAGAAAGAGACATTTGAGGATTGTAGTACAGAGCGGAAGCAGGAGGGCTCATGCACTGCAAAAAGTTGGAAGGAAGTCCTATCGTGGTCTTTTTTACTGTCTTTTCGGTAAAATTCTTTTAGAACGAAATAAAAAATAATAATACACATGTTTTATGATAAGTATTTACAATGAACAACAGCACAAAGAAGAACAAAATTCTAACAATGTGTATCGGATGTTGTGTCCATTCACGATTGCCCGAAGGAGAAAATGACTTCTTGAAAAGGTCTTTCTAATGAGGTCACAATTTTGGACATAAGATTTGATTATTTTCTCCATGTTGTCATTAGTCATTACTTACTCATCGCGCGGCACAAAACAATCAAGAAGAGAGAGAGATTTATGACAGACATAGTATAGAGTGCGTAGATTGTGGTAGTAGTTTCACACAATCCTTCAACCATTTTCACACAACACCCAGCGGGAGCAATACGAAATTAGTGTAATTTTTCATAGTCTCCAACTTAACCATGACTATACTGAACGATCCCTCGCAACCCCGAACATTCCAAGCATACACCGGCGCAAACGGGGGCGTCAGAAAGTCCACCTTCTCTAAAGTCGCAGCCGTCTGCGCCATCGTCGCAACATCATGGATCGTGTACATCAACTTGACACCAGACGATATGGATGCCAATCTGAGACTCGCCCCTGAGTCATCTGGATCGAGAATTCTTTCCGATGATCCTTTCAGTGTTCGTTACGACAATTGCATCGTCGGCGCAGGGCTCTCGGGAAGTGTTATTGCCGAAAATTACGCTCGTCTCCTCGGTCAGACGTCCCTCATCATCGAGAAGAGAAATCACATCGGAGGCAACTGCTATGACTACATCGACGATGACACCGGCATCCGAGTATCCCTGTACGGCGCTCATTTGTTCCACACCAAGCACGAGCGCGTCTGGGAGTACGTCCAGAAATTCACCGACTGGGTCCCCTACGAGCACAAAGTGTTGGGTCTCGTCAACGGGAAGCACGTCCCCATCCCAGTCACCATCGACACCGTCAACGAGCTGTTTGATTTGAACATTCAAACAACCGAAGAGATGGACGAGTGGCTCAAGAACGAGCAGATCATCCCGGTCGACAAAGACGGAAACCCCCGAGAACCAGAAAACTCCGAAGAAGTCGCTCTGATGAGGGTGGGACAACGGTTGTACGACCTCATTTTCAAGCCCTACACCAAAAAACAATGGGACAAGTATCCAGCCGAGCTCGGCCCAGAAGTCCTCTCCCGCATCCCCGTGAGAAATGACCACGACGGACGCTATTTCTCCGATCCTCATCAAGCCCTCCCCAAGAACGGATACACCGCCATTTTCGAAAAAATGCTCTCCGATCCCAAGATTACCGTACTCACCAATACGGATTTCTTCGAAGTGAGGGACAAACTCCAATGCAATCGTCTCTACTACACCGGACCCATCGACACCTATTTCGCCGACCTAGGATGGCCCAAACTCGAATACCGCTCCCTCTCCTTCGAGCGAGTGGTTCAGAAGGATACTCCGGGTTACTTTCAACCCGCGTCGGTAGTCAATCACCCTCAAGCCCAAAACATGGATGGGGAAGAGGTGGACTTCACACGTATTGTGGAATACAAGCACTTGTTGAACCAAACATCGGACCACACCATTTATTTCATTGAAAGATCCACTGACGAGGGGGATCCTTACTACCCGGTTCCCAATCAGGAGAATCAGGATTTGTTCCAGAAATACAAAGAGATGGCAGAGAAAGAGGAGGGTGTTTCTTTTGTGGGAAGGTTGGCGAATTACAAGTACTTCAACATGGATGATGCAATTTTGAATGCCTTGGAATTGTTCGATGAGGACACTGCTGGTATGTTTGAGAAAGAAACCGAGGAAAACGCTGTCGTGGAGTCTGAGTAATGTTAGAACCACTGAGGTCATGGGGAAAGCAGTGTTTTTCGACAGTTAATCGTTCATAAAATTTTGTAGAAAGCCTGTGTAACAGAGGATTCGGTGTGCCTACCAGTTTCAAATGCACATTTCATTCTTGTTGGGAGAGCGAGTCGTGATATTCATGCTATCGTTGTACAGAGTGCTAGCGATAGTCACAATATCATGAGGCCAAATAATATTACTGCGTCTTTCTAGTATCGAAAGTGCTTCTTTGGCATACCACTGTCATAACAATATGTTGATTGAATGTATGTTTTGAAATCCGTTTATCAATGCGCTCTCGGATTCTGATTTTAGATTACTATTATTTTGAGTTTGGATCGATTACGATCAATTTATCTGTAGTCAAGGAAATTGTATTTCAGGAACAAGAAAAATCTGACTCACAGGTAGCTTCCGTCTCCTCTAGAAAACACATAATTGTGCAACTGAAGTCGCCAGCATTGAATCATAACAGAGAATCATAACAGAAAGCATTGCAGTAGAAGAAAGAGTTCATAATATTTAGCCAGAAAAGCCATTTGTTTACTTGAGCTATGTGTTCAGGTGGTATTCTCTAGTACCATAATCAAGTATGACTAGCCAAGCTTGGGATGATAGTATCAGCTCCATCACCTGAATCTACCAGGCTGGGTGCAAACGATGGCAATCATTTGAGAATTTCATTTGGTTCAAATCAAACCACACCCCTCTTGGCCAATGTAATGGAATATGGACTTGAGGTATAAGAATCCATGTAGAAGGATTCCTTGCCCTGTAATGAACACAAGGATTCATGGTTGACCAAGGAGGATTACAATCAAGTTCGTGCCTGATATTTCAATGTGTGCCAAGCATTAGTACAGTCTGCAATTTGTAAATTCAGGTTCTAAAGTAGTTGTCTTGATGAAAGTGAACTTTAACAATCTCAAAGGGGTGTGAAGTTTTACTTGAGAACTTAATTATCAATGTGGTGATGCTCATATGCATGTAGCAAGGAATTATTGGTGAAAAATTGCTTCTGTGTCAGAATTAGAAATGAGCCAGGAACGAGAAGAGGGACATGAAGATCACATTTTGGAAAAGGGCAAGTCCTCTAGGTATGGATCATATGTTTGTCAAGACTAAGTGATGCAAGGAATGCAATGATGTGCATGCTAGTGAATCACCTGTAAACATGGTGACTTATATGTGGTGACTGAACAAACAAAAGAATTTTCAAATAGAGAAATGGTTTGGAGTTGTTGTTCACTAATGGGATTGAATCGTGCATTTATGCCTTTTGTCAGAACTGACTTGACATTCGAAACCTCTAACTTGTGACCAAAGACAAAACCTTTAAATTCTCTCCTATTGTCATGAAGCAATTAGATTGGGCTCAGGGAACAGAACAGCTACATGTTTTCAAATTTTGCATCAACATGGCCACTAGATTTTCAAAGCTCCTTGCAAGCCCAACTAGGTTTGTGGTCATTTCTATTCATGTGATGAATATTTATCACAAAGCATGGTGGATTTAGATCATGAGCAAATTAATCCAAGTGAAACTTCTTTCTTCTTTCAATGTTACATGCAGCTCATGCGGTATCTCTATTGTAGTTGGTAGTTGAGGAGGCCACAATTACATATATGTATTTGTATACATGTATATAATGTATATATATATATGTATAATTCACATGTACATATTTGTATACATAAAAATAAATACTGTTGTCACAAACATGATCTATTTTTAGATCCCCAATATGTGCCCATATTTGGTTCCATGAAAAATAGATGGTTGGATGTATGATAAGATGGACAGAAGAAATAGATAATAGAGATAAACTCAATGTGTGTATTTAGTTAGTATGCTCTACATCTCCTGGATTTCAAAATTGAGGCATCTCAAAGCAGTAACCCACTACCCCCATGACAAAAAGCTAACTTCAAAAGTGGCAACACAAAAATGAAAATACTTTCTTCAATCATCACAACACTCAATTCAAGTCTTTCAAGTTTTGTTTAATTTATATCTGATTTTTGAAAACATTTGACATGAAAATATTTTAATGCTGTCACAAATGTTGTCGAAGAATTCATGTGCATATTACTATTGAATATATTGCATCATATTTGAAAACAAAAAGTATGCTATCAATTTTGACTAATTTGTGTATTTGACCTGGATCTTGACAAAGAAATGTAAAAAGCTATTTTTTTCACTAAAAAGCATGCAGACATAATAACAATTTCCAAAGAATCTATTTTCGAAATTGCTTCTCAAAGATATTACACATTTCTTTTCTATAAAGAAGGAAAATAGGTCATGGTTACATTCCTGAGCTATTCTTGTTTCAGAGTATGTTTCTATTGACTTCTATGTACATTCTTCTGTCATAATGTAAAATCAACAGAGTCACAAAACATTACAAACAAGGAAAACAACCCACTATTTTATTGTAGAATTGGCTGGACTCAGGGACAAGAAAGTATAAGGAGTCTTTGCCCACTTTCAGCAACTTGCCCCCCCCCCCTCTCTCTCAATTTCATGAACAGCAATAATGATGGTCCTTCCTTGTCAGCAGCACCAGTGGCATAAAAGTCCATAGAACAATTGACAACATGGTGCAATAAATTGTCAATATATTAAAATTCTCCACCAAGGGGATGGACCATAGTCTGTTTACCAAACAAGATTTTTATTTCTATCAAAACTTACATCCATGCTATTCTGGTCAATCAACAGTGTGTCTCAATCAGAAGATTATTTTATGGTAAGATTTTCAACATTAAGAACCAATTAATTGAATTTACAACAAGCAGAAAACAAGTCATGGAAAGTTCAGTTCACTCACCACCTGGATAAAGCTATTGAGAGTATTTGTTATTGCCTCAGTCATGCATGCCAAATTTTTTAGGATTTAAGCAAGGAATAGAATAAAGTCATTGAAAATGAAGAAATGAACCTCCAGTATTTGATGATATTGCATCATGAGTGAATGATATTACAAAAGGAGAGTCCTGGAAGAATTCTCCAAGTTTGTTGATGCATTTAAGAGGATAAAGAGGGAGCCAAAATATACGACACACATTTTTAGACAATTCTTACTAGTTCCTGATAATATTTTTGCGGATGGTGATTGCTGCACATCTGGTCTCAACAGTAAAAATGGATCTCCCAATGAAAATATCAGGAGGCCTAATATTGGTCACAATTAAGCAAATGATTTGAAAATGGAAGCAAATGAAGTATCAATTCAGAATATTTTGGATTATTGCTCAACAAATAACAATAGCCTCTAATTTCATTTTGCATTTGCAAACTCAGTGTAATGCCATATCTCAGTCATTCAGGGTAATTATACCTGCAAGATATAGTTTTGATAATCAAATGTGGGCTCAAAAATGAATTAAAGGCTCAAATAATATCATGATTGTTCTCAGCATACTTGAGCATATCACTACCATTTTCTGACAATGAAAACCAATCATCTTGACACACTTTCACAACTCCACAATTGATTGGAAAAGCATTTTTACCAAATTTTACAAGTTTGGCTGCACAGTAATATCTTTGCCTCCCAACCTCTGAGAGTGTTTGGAATCCTCTCTTCATAGCAAAGACAAAGGTGCATTTTATGCAGCAGTGGTTGGGTGGAAGGAAACAAAATCTACAACCAAAGTCAATTTTTAGCTGTCATCTAGAGGGCTGTGTTATTCAAGTCCACTGTTGTCTCTGATGCTGGGAATGCTTTAGTTTTGGACCACAACACCTTCTCTATGTCATTGAAGTGATAGCAGTACTGCACAATGTTGTCTTAATAACCTGAACCCACAGGCATCTATTTGGTCAAGGGTTTATTCATGGCTTCTGCCACAGAGCCATTATTAATTCCCATGTTAAAATCATCTTTTTTGTTACCTGAGATTTTCCAAAAAAGATAAAAAAGGCTCCTCAAAGCCACAACTTTGACACCAATGTACAGCCCCTTTGCCAATTTAACAATTACTAATTGCTGATTGATAGTACACTAGGTCAAAACATCTATTAGACAATAAATAGTCTACATATTATTATTGCCATGGCTTTTGCTTGATTTTTATGTCTGCGCCTGAAATCTGCAATCTCTCTGGTAAGAATTATATCATTGACCCTGCATTGAAACTACAAAGAGATAAATTTCTTGGGCGTTGCGAGGCCACCTGGACAGTGATAGAATGCCTCTTGATATCCTGCATTCTCATAATATGCGTCTGTCCGGATGATTTTTCCTTCTGTCTCATCATCTCATCTGATTCAAAATTTCACATTTTAACTACCATACTAGCCACAAAATCTCCCAAAACCCATCGAAGCATTTCTTTTAAGATTTTAATTATTAATTCCTACGAGAGAGATCTTTTCCAAGATACTCCTCTTTTGATGGGAGTTCGGTTTTGACACCAAATATTTTTGGATTCTCTGCCGCCGATGATGCAGTAATAAAATATTTTAATAGAGAGGTACGCTCTGATAATTCTCTAAAACAATGTTATTACTAGGAAGCATCTACCTTTAAGTTGTCAGCGCCGCGTCGTCGTTTTTGATATTTTGGTGCCAGTGCGTAGTTGTTACTCTAGAGACCATTAAAGATACGATGTACCAGTACTATTGCCAGCAACGAATGCGAGCAAAAATCTCACAACTGAAGATGTTTGTTGTCACGTTGTCGTCATACAATATATTCTTACGGATAGAGAATTCAGATATCATAATTTAGAGTGATTGTTCAATCTCTCAACTAACAAATATTAAATATTACGAGAGTTGTCTGAAACCACAACAAATCATAATTTTTACAGTCTGATTGTCGCATCTTTGATCTTTGACCTCAGCCGAAGCTATTCGCCATCTGGATTGAAATCCAATCACGTCTTTCGCATTCAAACCATGCTCGCCTCATCAAGTAGAATCTTTCTTCGAACCGCCACAGGCATTGGCGGAAAAACGGCCCTCAAGGCTCTTGTTGCACGAGCTGCTCCATGTGCGTCTACTTTGGCAGGATCTAAAGTAGGAGGAAATTTGACTTCCCCTAAAGTGAGTGGAAACTGTTTTTGCAATAAACAAGAAGCTATTATTTGCATTGTAGGATGATCTGAATGATCCCTTTGAATGTTACAGCCCGTAGTTTTGCTCTATTCAAGATATTGTTGTTGTGATTTTTGAGAGCAATGAACTGCGTTTGAATGCAACAAACTGAAGATTTCCTCAAAAAAATCTCGAAATTGTTTTTATCAGGTCTTTTCCCCATCCAACCACATCCAATGGAAACGCCCCGCCACCACCACACCTGCTCCTGCCGACGATCCCACCCGTGGTAACTACAATTCTTCTGTCACCTTCACCGGCTCCGACGCATGCGATGCAGCCGGGATCGCCGGACTTGGCATCACTAGCCCCACCACCATATACAAGAATCAAACATTCGAACAACTTTTCCAACATGAGGTGGCCAACAATGAAGGAAAAATCGCCTCCGCGGAATACGGAGAGACTTTCACCGTTGACACTGGAAAGTTTACCGGTCGTTCTCCGAAAGACAAGTGGATCGTCAAAAATATTGGCAGCGAGTCCGATGAAAATATTGATTGGGGTAAAGTTAATCAACCAACTACTCCCGAAGTTTTTGATGAGCTCTACGAAAAGGCTGTCAAACACTTCAATAGCCTTGACAAGGCCTATGTGTTTGATGGCTTTTGCGGAGCGAATCCCAAGTCTCAGAGGAAAATTCGTTTCGTTCACGAGATGGCATGGCAACAGCATTTCGTGACCAACATGTTTATTCGTGCTAATGATCCTTCGGATTTGGAGGGATTCGAACCCGATTTCACTGTGATTAATGCATGTTCTCAGGTAGATGAAGATTGGGAACGCCACGGTCTCAACTCTGAAGTTGCAGTTGTCTTCAATGTTGAGAAGAAATGTGCAGTGATCTTCGGAACATGGTATGGTGGTGAAAACAAGAAGGGAATTTTCAGTCTCATGAACTACTGGTTGCCCATGGAGAATCCTCCTCAATTCCCAATGCATTGCTCTGCAAACGTTGGAAAGGAGGGAGATTCGGCTCTATTCTTCGGTCTTTCGGGAACCGGTAAAACTACCCTTTCTGCTGATCCTCACAGGGCTCTCATTGGAGATGGTATGTGTTTATTCCTTTCATTTTTGTTCTTTGCACTCATTTCAGTGCGTGTGTTTTGCGCATTTCATCTGATTCTTGGTTTCCCAATCCTTACAGATGAACATGGATGGGACGAGGATGGAGTTTTCAACTTTGAAGGAGGATGTTATGCCAAGACAATCAATTTGAGCGAGGAGACAGAGCCTGACATTTACCGAGCAATCCACAGGGATGCAATGTTGGAGAATGTTGCATTGAAAGGAGAAAACAATGTCCCAGACTATTTCGATGTCTCCAAAACGGAAAATGGGCGTGTCTCGTACCCCATCTTTCACATTGATAACTACGTGAGTTCAAGTTTTTGGAAGTGTTCCAAGAAAAAGACTTTTTCTTTACTAACCTCAAAACTTCGTCTCAATTTTCAAACAGCATGAACCCCAACACGCTGGGCATCCTAAGAACATAATTTTCTTGAGTTGTGATGCATTTGGAGTTCTTCCTCCCATTGCCAAACTTGCGCCAGAGCAAGCAATGTACCATTTTATTTCTGGATACACCGCCAAGGTTGCTGGTACTGAGCGAGGAATCACCGAACCTGTCGCAACCTTCAGTGCATGTTTCGGAGCTGCTTTCTTGACTCACTGCCCTACTCGATATGCTGAGTTGTTGAAGGAAAAGCTTGAAAAACACGATGCCAAGGCCTGGATCGTGAATAGTGGATGGTCAGGGGGTCCATATGGTGTAGGAAAGCGAATGTCCATCAAGACCACAAGGTCGTGCGTAGATGCAATTCTCGATGGAACGATTGAAAACACGACTTGGACAAAAGATCCTGTGTTCGGATGGGACCTCCCTGCATCTATTCCAAATGTAGACGACAATGTGCTCAATCCAAGAAATACTTGGCCTGACCCCAAGGACTATGATGCTGCTGAGAGAAAGTTGGCAGAAATGTATGTGAAGAACTTCGAAAAGTATGTTGGGAAGGGAAATATTGACTACTCGCAATTCGGGCCAAAGCTTTAGTTTTGATTTCTGTTTCATTCGGTGGCATTTTGAGTAGAGAATAAAATATTTATTATGTACGGGGGTATATAATGGAGGTACGAAACTTATATTTATGTATTATAATTAATTTGTGGATGCACACCTAATGATCCGTGGTGTTTCAAATGGTTGCAATTTATTTCACCGTTTCCCAAATAAGCCTAGAGATCATCAACTATTGATGTTATTATATACAGTTGTGGGATGAGAATATTGTAGAAATGATAAGTTACTACCATATCGTGCGATGCGCCGATTTGTGGCCAAATACGAATGGAAATTCAGAGAAATACAAGTGTTTTGCGGTGCGCTCAAAAATGTCGCAAATGTAGGCACGATCATGGTGTTTCAGATTGATGCATGTTGGCTTAAATATGATTGCGGATGATGCAGAAGATGGGAGTCAAACATGCATGGTGACCGCGAGAGTATGATACTTCAGTTTTTACTGAATACTGTCCGTTAGAATATGTTCTTTCCACAAATCTTCTTCAACGAGAAAACTAGGTAGTTTAAATACAAAGAGCTCCATTGAAGAGTGGTCACATTTTTTTACTTATTTGAAAACAATGGGAAAATATAATGAAACAAAAAATATCCAGCACAGCTTAACGGTTGGAAAACAGAGAAAAAAATGATGCTTTCAGTTCACCCATCAAAGCTAACATCCGTTCCTCTTGGTTACAGTCTGCAGGTACCTTTTAAAAGCAATGTTTCGTCCACCGTATTAAGACTGCGAGCATCTGACACCAGAGAATCATCATCATCATTGTCATAATCAAGAAAAGTACTGTCTGGCTCGCAAAGTCGATGCTCTGCTTCGTCGATGATATCGTTGATTCCGCCAAAAACTTCTCCTACTGCATCATCCATAACTTCAGCACAGTTCAATCTTCTGAATAAGCCAAACTCGTTTCGCAGAGAATGATCTCGTTGCACAGGTGCATGGATGGTTTGGTGATCAATGGATTGAGACATAACAGAATGGTTAGCAGATGAAGTGGACTTCGCCGAATGAGAAGATTTGACTGCTTCAGATGCAACAGTCAATTTGGCTGTTGAATCCACGGTCAAATCGCCAAGGTTAGACCGAGTATGGCTAAGCTCAATAACGTATCCTTCAAACGACTTGGTAGGATCATCAAGCTTGGTGATTGGAATACCGCTCTTGTCATTTGAATTGGTATTCTTTGGGACATTAGGATCATTACTGCAATTCTGATTTTTTCCTTCGATAGAAACCTCAATTTCATTGGCATTGTCGGCGCTTTTCTCGTCCACTGTAAAAATAACAGAGGATTCGTCATCTTCATAGTCGTTTTTTAGATTTTCAACTCGTTCACGCAAAGGAGTAGATTCCACCTCGGTAGGCGTGAATAAAACACGAGCGAGCGGGGTTCTCACTGCTTCTGGAGGACTGGTTGGTACAGGTGTGTGAAACGAGACTTCATCGCGTACGGTATGTTCGTTATTTTCCTCTTCAATTGCCGACGGTGTGTCGTCGTAAGAGGAAATGACAATGTTGGCCAGTTGGGTTTGAATGGCGTTAGGAGAAAATGATTCCAAGGACTTGTTGGTCTTGGTTGGGGATTTGCCATCTGACAAGCTAGAGCAACTGGTGGTTTCCGTTTGAACACTTTTGGATGAAGAATCTGCTTTATCAGAGGCAACAAATGACTTTGCGGGTGTGTTGACATGATTGATTGTTTGATTTGGTGAAATTTCGTTGTCGTGCTTGCTCTTCGATTGTAGGTCAGAGCTTGTTGGCAAAGATGCTGGATTAGCAAGAATGGATAGAAGTGGCGTTTGTTGCTCGTCTATTTCTTTTTTCTTTTCAACATTCAACCTAATGCTTAATATGGTAGACGGCAATGAGGGTACAAGGAGTTTTTTCTTCGACTTGATTCCAAACCGTGAGAGCCTTCTCCTGTGCTTAGATCCAGAATTTTCGCCAGGAGCTGATTCAACAGGAATGTCAAGGGTAAGTAAATTTGATTCAGGAAGAATCATAACCGTAGCTAAGCCAACTTGTTTCACTTCGTTTTCTCTTGGTGACAAGAGACCCAGACTGAGGGTAATATTGCCTGGGACTTGAGCCAAGGAATCACAGCGTATGAAAATGCAAGATGTAGATCGGTCAAAAGAAATAATGGAATTTTCCGTCGGAGTGATCTCAACATCAGAACTCTTATCAATTTTGGGCCACAGGCAGCTCCAAACAGGGTTCCCGTCAGTCCCCTTGATCTCACTCAATGGAAGACTCGGGAGATAAACCGATCCATGTTCAAGACCCTCTTCCTCATGCAGAGAGATCACAATCTTTGATGGATAAGGCAAGGAAGGGTTCTGATTCGATCCACCTTTCAGAATTTTTGTGATTCCAGTCTTAGAGTTTTCTTCTGCCAAGTTCCTCAAACCTCTAAGCGCTACTATCTCAACAGTAACGATCCAACCTTGACGGTTCTGGCCAATTGTTTCAGTTGTCATGTTCAGCGATTCTCTCACGATTAACTCGGTCAAAAACAGACTCTCCAGGATAGTCAAAAGATGCTGATAAAATTCTCGCCTACAGAGAGAGGATTGTCAATTCTTGCCATGGTCAGCAATTCAACTTTGTTTTTTTTATTGAAACACCTCTTGTTTTTGTAACTCTCGTATCGACCAGACCGACCTATGTTGTTGTATGCAAGCAATCATAAAGTACCTATGGTACCATACCAACTGCTATTGTGAGGACTGCCAATAACGACAGGAAAGACTGCCACACATAGCATGCCACAAGAGCTTTTCCACCTTGATGGCCGCCTTTCCATGATGAAGCAAGAGCCCGTGGTATGTGTAAATTCAATGTTCTTTCCTTCCGGGCTTATGACACATAATTATTTTCTGGTGGAACGAAATTTAGACGGCATTTAAAACTTTTGAATGACGATTGATGTACAAATAGGCAATATCGATTGAGAAAAAATGATACTTACTCAATTTAGTTGGTGTCATATCGCGATATTCACGGGTTAATTGAATTGAATTTTCTGAATTTTTTAACTTTGATTACACACGGTAATAAAAAAAGGAAAATCCACGTTCTCAGTTTCAGAATCGAATTTTTGATGTAGGAAATCGATAGTTACTTCGTTTTTACTTATTCGAATCAACACATTGCTATTTTACTCTTTTTTCTATGCTCTCTATATCATACTGAATATATGATTTACTATTGATTCAATGAGCATATGAAATGTAATATTTTTAATTGATGGTTCCTAAAATTCAAACGAGGACTGAATAAAAAATGAGCAAACACGTAAATTTTTGCGTGCTGCTGATGTCAGCATTTCCTTGGCTTGCTCATTCCCTAAAGTTTATGCGAAAATGGATAAATATCAGGGCAAAACTCTTCAGA